>DXKC01005180.1:0-10816 GCA_031170775.1 Cymbopogon citratus
TGCATGCATGTGGTTTGCTGTAATCTGCTATGTGTGCGTTGTTCTTCAGCCTGTATATAGGTACTCCCTCCGTTCCGTAAATAATATAGTTACTCCCTCCGTCCTGTAAATAATTGTTCGCTTTTTACTTCTTTCATTTGATCACTAGTCTTATTGAAAAAGTTCTAAAAAATTTTAGTTATTTTGTTATGATTATATTATCGTTAGAAATACTTTTATAATAATTTATTTATATTATTATTTGTATAAGAATTTAAATAAAATGAATGGTAGATTGTCTATGTCAAAAACGAACAATTATTTGTGAGACGGAGGGAGTACGGAGTAGTTTGTAAAACAATGAAATGATTTTATATACGTACATTCATTGCTTTTTTTTGCGAAAATTTATGAATTCATAGTTAATTTTAAAAGGAGAGATAAAGTAACAGATCCTCTCTTTTTGGGGATAAAATAGCAGATTCTTGCTATAGCGTACGGAGATCCACCAAACGAGGCATCAACAAATGGGTGAAGCTATTGGCACGTTATTCTCGTTCAAATTATCATACACAACTGTAAACATGCCTCGAGAAATAAAGAATCAATATATATAGGACCACTATACCACCAGGCGTGCAGAACTATTGGCAGTGCCAATACATACACGGTTGCAGTTCCGAAGAATAAAATAAAACCAACAAGAAAACAGGGTCAGGGGCTCAGGGCAACACAACATCATCCAACCCTGGAAAAAAGAACCAGAAAAAATAAAAATAAAAATAAAAATTAGGGGCTGCTCCTCGCGAGTTTGATCACGTCGCCGCCGCCAAGACACCAATACACACCAATGCAGGCCGGTTTCTAGTACGTCGGGGTGGAGCTACTGTTCTTGGACCACCTCGTCCAGAGCATGAACTCGAGCGCGATGACGGCGACGAGGATGACGGCGAGGTTAAACCCATACCCAATCTTCCACGAGTTGTCGGCGCCGCCGACATGGATGCCGAGCACGATGTTGACGGCGGCGAAGAAGAGCGCGAGCCTGCCGGCCCAGCTGTGGTACCAGTTCCAGTACTTGCGGTACTTGGAGTCGGCGTTGGGGCGCAGGAAGAAGGCCAGGATCTGCAGGATGCCGAGGAAGAGCACGAAGATGCCGAGCCCCCTGTGCGCCGGGATGTCGGCCTGGATCTTGTTGTACAGCGCCACGCCGGCGACGACGCCGGCGAGGCCGATGATGAAGCCCACGAACTGGACGCCGACGTGGAGGTAGAACCACAGCGGGTCCATCCGCCGGAAGTAGCGCGCCATGATCGCGCCGATGGGCATCAGCACGCCCCATGCGAACACGTTCAGCACGCCGTGCGCGCGGCGCAGGCCGTACGGGAATGACCCGTCCACTGAAGCCCTGCCTGCAGATCATAGCATAGGGATCCGATCGATCACACATACGGCTGATGATTTCATTGACTGATAAGCCGTTTTGTTGTGAGAGAACACTATGCTAAGCCGCGCTGATAAGTCCAAGTGAAGAGTCATGACTCATGATGAAGCCATGCAACGCAA
The DNA here is from genome assembly GCA_031170775.1 of Cymbopogon citratus. NCBI lineage: Eukaryota > Viridiplantae > Streptophyta > Magnoliopsida > Poales > Poaceae > Cymbopogon > Cymbopogon citratus. Next base: position 1,546 of record DXKC01005180.1, read on the forward strand.
CGAGCAGGTGGCTCGAGTGCTTTTTCGATGTCAACAGATGTCGAGTTGGCAACTAAAAAGTGTCATCGGCTGACGGCTGATGGCTGAAGCTTGAAGAAACAAAAACCTTTTTATTTTGCCAACCGACACACGGCTACTTGCAGTTGAAGTGGACTTGTGGGCTCATTTTTCAGGAGCAAAGCATTTCTTATTCTCAGTCCACTAGCAAGTGGTTCAGCTAATTGCACGTATACCATCACTCTGAACTGAATTCAAACTCTTTTCCATTTATTTACCAAGAAGAACAGGAGGAGAGCGTACATACCGGTGGTGAAATCGAAGGTGAAGGAGGTCTTGTCCTGGTGAATGGTGAGCTTGTTCTTGACGGGGATGCTGTTGCCGAAGGCCAAGATGATGTGCTGGTGGGAGAGGCGGTAGGAGAACCTGAGCTGGAAGGCGAGGTAGATCTTGGCCTGCTGCACCACGACGGTGTGGTCGTGGTCGTTGGAGACGAGGAAGCCGCGGTCCACCACCACCTTGGAGCTGCTCTTGCCGCGCAGCGCGAACTGCCGGATGTGGGGGAGCCCCTTCTTGCCGATCCACCCAACCATGGCGCTGGAGCCGATCATCAGGCCGTCCCGGGAGAAGCCCATGCCCACCCACCCTGTGCTGTACATCGTAGACAGCACGATCCGCAGCACGTTGTTCTTGTCCTGGTGGTACTGCAATGCAATTTGCAATGGTTTGGTTCATCCATCAGTTGGTTTGGTTCATACGTTAGAATTCAGAAATGCTGCATGCAGCTTTAGCGTGTGCTGTGGATCCGCGGTTCATCACAACAATCCGGAGTAGATTTTGTTTGTTTGAAGTTTGAGTAGAAATATTATAATGCTATCTACAACCGAGGAATTTACTATATTGCGTTGCTCTCTTTTTCTTGATACCTAGATCAATAATGCAATGCATGTTGCCTGTTGGTCCCCTTTATCTGAACTGTACGCTTTCAGCTCTATTGGCTCAGCTACTGCTACTACTACCAAAACGAACTCTAATCCTAAGAATTCTGCATGAAAAACTGCAGATGGCTAGAGAGCATCGTTAGCTAGAAATCCCTTATCAGCTCAGTCTATTACTGCTCCTGGAATTCTTTGGTCTGCTGAAAGTTCAGTAAAGCAACAGCGTAAACAGAGACTCTGAATTTCACTGTGACAATCTCACCTGCAGCCAACAAGATCCACCCACCCCTGTTCTTGAGAGATCTCAAGTCGAGAAACCAAACCTAAACAACCATCAACGCTGCACTTAACAACGTCAACCACGACATAGATGGCCAGAGGTTCCTAGAACAGAACACTGAACAGCTCAATTGCCCAGCTGACTCCGACCACACACATATGCAGAACGAAGCGGCGGCAAAGAGAAAACAGCATACGTACCCGGAGCACGAAGTTGTTCCAGACCGGCTGGCAGGCGAGTCCGGAGTAATTGGCGGCGAGCACCGGCGGGAGGTCGCCGGTGCATGTCTCCAACTGCGCCGTCGCCACCGACGACACTCCAAGGACGACAACCAGCGCCACCGCCACCGACGCCGCCATGCCACCCATCCTAGCTCGCCGACAATGCCACCGGCAGCAACGCGAGACAACTGGTGCACGGAGCTCGCCCGCGAGTTGCTTGCGAGTTTAGGGAGGGACTGAGGAAGTTGGGATGTTGCGGTCAGTTGGTGGTGCGATTTTTTTATCCTGACCTTTTTTTTTCTTTTGGGCGTTGAGTTGGGGATATGGGAGATCTCAGCTCAGGCTCAGAGACGTGTGGGTGCTGTGTGTGTCACTGCAGCTGGGAGCCCAGCCAGCTTATGATTGGTGTCAGTGAAGCAATGGTTGGTGCCGCCGCTGGGTTGGGTGTCCCTCTCGGCAGTGTCTGTGTCGCGGTGTCATGCCAGCTCCAGATCTGAAGCGATTCAAGTGGTGGTGTTCTGGTCCGGTGGAGTGCAAAAGCGGCGAAGGAAAGGAGGGGGAAAAGGGCAATCGTGCACCCACTCGTGTACTGCTAGGAACCCAGTGGCTTTTCAGAAGTGAGGAGGACTGAAGAGTGTGCGAATGAACTTCAAGTGTGTAGTAGAAGTTCAGGTGATAATTATAAATGAATATGTAGGTTGCTTCAGCTGTGAAAAAAATTGGGGGAAGTAGCCGTACAGAATGGTGTACCATCTTTCTTGGAGGGGACGGGAAAGGGAAAACTGATGTTGTGAACATGACTGGCTACCTGAGATCCTTGCCGAGACAGGAATCTGAATCTCGCCTCGCTGTTGATCCATGGAATCAATAATGTCAGGGTGGAGGAGACCAATGGACCAGTAGAGATTGTAGTGAGCAGGCACTGGTGATAGTTGGCTGCCGCACAGCACTCTTTCTGAGTCCAACAAACAATAGTTCCTTCAGTAGGTGCTGCAACTGCGAAACTGAATTTTTTCTCACATCTGTCATTAGTGTTACGCTGAATTGGACGTCTTTAGCACAGGTACTAGCCAGTGACAATATTACAGGATAACTGATAGCTTCTGATACATCAAAAAAGCCTTCCAAAATGTTGGTTCGTATGTACATATCATGTATAAATATAAAACTTATACCTTAACAAGACATGTGTAAGAAACAAATACATCCCTGATTATTCCTTTTTTTCAACAAACATCAGATTATTCTCACAAGCAACACTCTGCAACAATCCGCTACCAACAAGGATCAATATTCAAACTGGGACTATTTAAAACTATGGTCTCCTTTCCTAGGTGGAAAGAAATCAACATCACATTTCCTCATCCAAGTCCAAGTCCAAAACCATCCCTGACACCATCTTTTTGATCTGAACGAAATAGAAAAAAAGAAGGTAGCAACTGTGAGTAACCTTTCGACCATGTGTGCTAAAAGCACCTAAGATGTACATTTGTTGGGATGAAGAGGTGGCTACTACATCAACACCCCCTCTCTCCCCCCCACCATGTAAAAAGGCCCGGGTCCAATAAGCCTAAGAACCTACTAGTAATTTTGTAAACCGAAAGGTTTGATGGAAAATCTCCTCCCACCCATTCTAAGCGGGAATGAGAACCTTCTAGTAATTTTGTAAACATAAAGGTTTGGTGGAAAATCTCCTCCTCCCACCCATTCTAAGCAAGATGGGGCACTCTTCCCACTGATTCAGAACTCCTTCTCCACTTTCCGCTAACAACATTTGACTATTGATGATTAACATTTTTTTGCATTTGGATAATTTGATTGTATTTATTTAAATAAGGAAACAAAACACATAGATATAACAATGTTACCTCTGCTTTTCTCATCCCGATAATGCTTCTAAGATCATCAATCTGGAAGGGGTAACTCAGTTTAAGTGATATTGTCCACTTCATATTATTTAATTTGAACTTCTAAAGTATTCAATATAGAAGGTTTACCTCTTTCAGTGGCTCTGGTGACTCCTCTCGAAGCTCAAGTATTAAATTTGCTCTTTTCTCTCCAATACCCTACAACATTAACAACATTTTAGTAAAACATAAGTAATCATTTGCGTTTAGAGTGAGGGTACAATCTTTAAGATTCGAAGCACCTTTAAACTTTTCAACTGCTCCCTGCAATTTATAAACGAATATGCATTAGAGAAACATAAAATTAATTCAACAACAAATAATATGTCAGTGATAATACTTACTTGTTGGCGCTGTTTATAAACGACAGACACTCTTTAGCCAAGGATTTCTGTTTTTGTGAAGAAAGAAAGAATAAATGATTTATCACCAAACCTAATGGTAAAATACCGATTCTGTATAATGAGTTCAAAATAGTTGACCTTAGCTGTGCTGCGAGCCATGAGTGACTGTTGTGGATCTTCAACGCGCCCAACTTTTAAGTGGATCTCAGGAGTTTTCGGTTCAGCTTCAACTATGTTAAAGGGTTTGGCATGAACTATATCTGTTTTTTGTTTTACTATGCTCGATGGCATAGTACTGAGAAGCTTCAATGAGTTTGATATCTCTCTCAGTTGTTCACTTATCCTTGGAGAGGATTGGATAACGTTGGTTGGATTTTTCTCAGTAGAGTTATCTGGAAAGTGACTGCAATTTAGAACACCATGATTTCATAATTAACCTTTAGAAATATAATAAGTTAAAAGATGTTATACCAGCTGCATTAGATGAGCATGCCATGCCTAGGTCAGCATACAAGTTCTTTGCTGAAGAGGAATTGTCCTGAATAGAGAAACAGAAAGTATACATAGTAACGATATTCACATTGGGATTGCAAACACCAAAATATCATCTATATGCCAATTTTCAAGAATCGTATACCTCTTCTTTCATATCACTTAATACTAGTTCCTTCATGCTGCAATGCACTACTTCTTGCATTTAAGATGATATTACACTGTTTGTTATGTCACTAAGTTTCTCCTGTGTATTGCTCCAATCAATAATTAGTTTTAAGACTAGCATCTATTTGCAATGGCAATAAAAGTAAGTTAAAGTACCTCAATTGGTGGGAGGGCTTGGACTTCCATACAAATTGATGTCGTTGCCTCCTATGAAATTGCACAGAAAACTCAAATATGTTCGCTAATGATCAACACCAAGCGTACATATAAGGTGCTAAGTATACAAACCTTAGGTCTCACTACCGCAGTTGTCACCAAATCTTTCTTATCTTCCTACATAGTTCATAAATTACAACTTGGATTAGTTAGTAACATATAAAATGATAAGAATGACAACTTTAGTACCCATTTTGCCTGCATACTATGCGAAAGGATGAGAGGAAACTAGTTTAGTTATGTACCTTAGAGGAATTAGGAGTTGGAAAAAACAATTGCCTAGACAACAAAAGATCAATTTTAGTGGTGTTGTGGAAGGCATTAAGATAATCATGACTTAATCAACAGGGTTACCTTCCTTTCGGGATAGACTTAGCACTGGAGTGTTTCAAATTAGTTGAAGCAGAGACTGAGTTTACAACTTTTTTCGATAAATGTGTGCTTGTCTCAGATCTGAATAACACTAAAACCCCAATTAGTTTCAAATGTTGACAAAATGATAGTATCAATTGTAGTAAATCCAAAATCTGACCTCTTATTGGCATTGAGAGCTAGACTTGCTTTTACTGCACTCTTATCAAATTGAATTTTGTCGGTTCTATCCACTACAGAACTTCGTTGTTGGATAGAGGGCAACAGTGACGTTGACAAATTCTTAGGGTTTACTGAAAGGTTTACACTTGACTTTGAACAACCTTTTGTGCTTAAGGATAAGTTGTAGCACTGTTCATTGACCACTTGGCTTGAGCGTGAAGCCAAGCTTAGAGTGTAGACCGCATCCTGGCAAGAGACTTCATCCTACACAAAGAATGCATAGCACTAGATTGGCATGGTAATTGTAGCAATGTATCAATTCCAAAGGTAAGGTAAGGTAACATAGAGAAGGTTATAACAAATAGCCCAAGCTAAATTTAGAAATGCATATTCTGTCAGACAATAGCAACATAAGGAAACAGAGAATAGTGATAACAAAAAATTTAACTAGCTACATTCTTTTTATAAGACTTCCATGGATGTACTAAACCCGAAACACTTCCATTTTATATAACTTTTTTTTAAGAAACATGCCGCTGAGCAATATTATTGAACCACCTTCCATTTTATAGAACTTTTTTTCCAAAAACCAATGAAAGATTAACAATAAAATTAAAACAATGCAACCATCAATTTCTGGTATAGGAAGTCATTTATCTTCCTTAATACATCATACAAAAACAAATATCCTTACCAAACATGCTATTAATAAAGCACCACTTGTCTTGCATAAAGAATCTTGCAAAATATGAGTAATTTTGCTCTTCCTATAGGGTATGAAGCTTTGGTGTCTGTTTAGAGCTTGCACAACATCCATCACGGCATACAAGGACTTCTTAGAATTTGATTGAGCAAATCCTCCACCATGACTGTTTTGCTTATTGATATAGCCTAATTAAAATTAGGGAACAAAAACTAAATCAATGATACAAGATAGTATATAAACTTGTAATTCACGCATGAAAGGTGCACACCTGCCAACTCAAGAAAATGCATCTTTGCTACAAAGCATTTTCTGCCATTCTGATCAAATCCAGAAATGAAAATAATAAAACCATGGTGTCCTCTAGCTTGGTTGGAAGCTTTGTTGGGATTTTGGAGCTTTTCGCTCCCTAAACACAAATTCTGAAACTCCGAAATTGAATTGATTCCAACCTGTATTAAGTGATTAATTTCAGAGAAACTGGTGCTTAAGAAAATCGGAAGACAAAAACATAAATTCAGAAGAAAAAATATAAACAGAAATGTACCTTGGAGAGGCCCTTGAGGTGAGTCTTTCCATCGGCATCCTCTCGCACGAGGACCTCGCTGTCCTTAGGCTCCAAGACATCAAAGACATGGCTGTCTTGAAGCACCTGATAAGAGGAAACGCTGACGGTTGCCCCGATGGATTTGGCGCAGTCAAGGATTCGCTCCATGGCCATCGTAAGCAAGCCAGGATGATCCTCAGACCCCTGCATCCGAATTTCAATCATGAGTGAACTTGGTTTAAGCCAGAAAAGCAGCTAAAATATGCAGTTTCTTATAATTTTCAGAGTGGACATCTGATCAGAAATGAAACAAACATACCATAACTAGGTGGGTTTTGGCAGTGGAACGGCAAGTGACTACACACGCGTTGTTGCGCCCGTCACCGCTGAATATGTTATCCACGAGGTGTTTAACCTCATTCTCGAAGATGTCTGTGTCCGAATCGTCTTTGAGATAGCACCAATCGAGTTTGTACTCGCGATGCTTGTGGGGAGTCATTCTTCAGCAACCCAAACCCAAAATAAGAAGCCAGCTCAGTTGATGAGATCGGCCGGATCTTAAACAATCGGCAAGGAGCAAGGTGGGGAAATGCAATCAAACGTACCCAGAAGGAGCGGCCTCCTTGACGACGGGGGTGAAGGAGACGGAAGCGGCGGCGGAATTGGCCGGATCGGGGACGCGCGCGGCGACCAGGAAGGAGCCTGCGGGGTCTCCGCCGGCGCAAATCCTCGCCACCACTCTGACTGGAGCGCCCCTGACACTCTGAGAGTGAGAGGGCACGCACGGGGCAGCGGTGGCGGCTGCTGCTGCTCCTCCTTCCATCTTCCTGTCCCCTTCGTTGCTCCTCCTTGCTCGGTTGTAGCCGTGTAGGGGATGACGACGACGACGACGACGGGGTGTGGGGTGTGGCGGCAGCGGTGCGCTGAGGAGGAGGAAGAGGTTGTTTTGCGTGGGAAATTAGCCGTTGCTAACGATGAGGAGCGCCTGCTCTTGCCCTCGCCGCCTTTTGAATTGCGTCTCCAGTCGAGGGGCGGCGGGGGAGCGGGATGGGATTGCGTCGCATTCGCACAGGGCAGGTGGTGGGGCCAGCTTGAACCGTGTCGAGGAAGGAGGAGGAGAAGCCATTCGGCTGGGTCTTGGGTCTTGGAAGATCTCACTTTCGGCCCATATAGGCCCAATACTCATGTTTCTCCAGTCTCCAGAGTCCAGACAGAGAGAGGACAGAGCGCCGCCGCCGCCGCCGAGTCATGGAGATGGGCAGCGGGATGGGGGCGTACGGCGGCGCGGTGCGACCGGTGGAGAGCGCGGCGGGGGAGACGATGCTGCTGTGGGGTCTGGGGCAGCCCGAGGCGCACCGGAACAACGCGCTGGTCCGGCAGGCGGCGCACGCCTTCGAGCTCGACGCCTGCGGGCGGCGCCTGTCGCTGCTGCAGTCGCCCTCGTCCATGTCCACCCCGGGGGTCACGGGGGCAGTCGTCTGGGACAGCGGCGTCGTGCTCGCCAAGTTCCTCGAGCACGCCGTCGACTCCCAGCAGCTGCTCCTCCGCGGCGCGCGCGCCGTGGACCTCGGGTCCGGGTGCGGCCTGGTGGGGTGCGCTGCTGCCCTCCTCGGCGCCCATGTGGTCCTCACCGACCTCCCCGACCGGCTCAAGCTGCTCAGGAAGAACGTCGCCCTTAATGTCGACGACCCCCATGTCCCGGGCTCCGCTCGCGTCACGGAGCTTGTGTGGGGCGACGATCCTCACCATGAATTGCTCAAAGAGCCACTGCCCGATTTCGGTCTGCTCGCCTCTGCTTTTTCCCCTTTTTTCTTGCTTCTGCTTCTGATTCAGTTCATCTTCATAGAATACGATAGACGTCATCAATGATGATTGTTCAATTCTTTCAGTGCTCGGCTCTGATGTCATATACAACGAGGAAGCTGTGGACGATCTTCTTGCCACTCTCAACCAACTCTCAGGGAAACACACCACTATACTTCTAGCTGGAGAGCTTCGCAACGGTAAGGCTTCTCTATTGCGTTCTCTGTTTTCTTTTGGAATGGGATCGACTGACCGACTCATCAGACTCCAAATAAATGTTTTGCATATGATTGTATAGATGCTGTGCTGGAGTGCTTCTTGGAGGCAGCAATGGAGGACTTCCTAATTGCTTGCATCGAGCAGGATCAGTGGCACCCTGAATTTCGCAGCAACCGTGTAGCCTTATTTATCTTGGTCAAGAAACCAGAGATCAGAGGAACATAACACAGACTAGCTAGTCGTCTGCCCTATGCTTGGTGTAGAAGAAGGATAGGAGAGTTTATCTCCAGTGATGTTGTTGTGATAGACTGATAGCACTGGCTTAAGCCATGGAAGTTTGAATGCCCATTGTATGGTCTGCTTGCAACCTAGTCTGAAGTTTGTACAAGAGCGAAATAGAAAGGATCGATAGCTGAAGTCTGAAACTGCAAATGCACCTTTTGATGAACTCATTTTGGTGGCAACACCTAAATGCCACATTTTTAGGCTGTTAAACAATATTGTGTTAAGAGTTTAGACAAGGTTGTGTACAGTGGTGGACAAAGATAGTTTTGAAATGGATTTAAAGAGAAATTCAGAAACTTATGATGGTACAATACCTCAATAACCAATTGTATTCATTTTATTTAGTTTCTGCTTAAACGTTAGTGATATATGCAAGTATATAGCTAGTCACTATGGCTCTATCTCTATGAGCTCTATTCCTAATACTAATAATATTATTCTAGTCCTTCACATTGGCAGTTTATTATATTTCAGAGATATTTTATCTTACTAAAACTCAGAACTCACAGCAGAGTTCAGATGTTTTGCGAGCTAATCTATATATGCAGGCCTTCCACCAATGACAGATTATCATAACAAAAACACTCAACATTTCCACCACAATTGGTTGAACAATA
>DXKC01005183.1:0-15617 GCA_031170775.1 Cymbopogon citratus
AGACCAAAGTACTCGAATATTTTTAGCAAAACTGGAACATTTTTCTCATGAACAAAAACGGTTCTCTTAAACCTAGAACATGTAAAATATCCTTTTTATGTAACTTTTTTTTTTACCAAGAACTTTTTTTAGTTTCTTTTTTTTTTAGGGGAAGAACGTATTTTTAGTTAATCACGATTTCACGAAGATGGGCCTGCGGACTGGGAATCACTGGTTCGGGGCCGTCCTGGGCTCGGCTTACACGGATTACAACCACATGGGCCTTGGCCCATAAACGAAGAAGTCCGAAACAAGACACAGTCGGATTTGGTCTCCTTTTATTCACACGGCATATATGCGTCCGTCCAGGAGTCTACTACCCCCTGCCTTCTCTTGCCTTGCTCCGTTCACCACGCCTGCGTTGTCTCCGGCGCCGCCGCCGCCACCGTCCTACGCCAGGTGCCTCGTTTATCGCCGGCGACGATCACCCGCCAGGTATCGCACCGAGTCTCCTCCCTTCCTTCCGTTGTGCGAAACAGAGCACTCAAACCCATTACATGTTTTTTTTTTGACGAAATCCATTACATGATGATGATTCTCCAAAGCTGTAGATTGGTGTTTTATGTATGGAGGAGTCACCAAATTATCTTCTACTAGTAGTAGAAATTATTTACTGATTGCTTTTTTTTTTCTCTCTCTCTTTGCTTCCGCCAGATATCTATATATCCGCGAATCAAGGTTGAACCATGGAAGCCAATGCTGGAAACAAGAGCAGCTGCTCTGGGATGCAGGAGCCGCAGCTTCCCTTGGCCATGTTCGCCGTGGAACGCAACAGCAACAAACGGCTACTATTCGACGTTTCAACAAGAAACATCCGCGGCGTAAGTAGCTACATATTTCCAGACGCCACCTGCGCATTCGAGAACAACGGGTGGCTTCTCATGATCCGGCACAAACCACGCCACTTCCAAGAACAGACTGCGTTCCTCGTCCACCCAAGCTCCGGCAAACAGCTCAACAACCTGCCAGTATTCCCCTGCCTCGAAGACCGACAAGGGTACCCAGGCTTCTTCGTCTTCTACGTCGGGTCTCACGGGCTACCTCTCGTCGTCGCACGGTTCGAGATCTGGAGCATTGTGCCGACTGTCCACGTCGCCTGTCCCGGAGACACGTACTGGAGTGTCTACAAGCATGGCGCTGAACCTGAAGCTCTTCCCTACTTGTCAAGAACAAAGCGCTGGTCACTTGAACGCATTTGCATCTCTGATCTAGCTTTGCTCGGGGAACAGGTCATCTGCCTGGACGACAGTGGGCAGATCCTCGTCTTCGACATCACTGAAATGACCTGGGGGAGAAGGGGAAGGAGAACGGCAATGGCGCCGCCGCCTTGTCCGGAATGGAGCTGCCAGGAGAAGAATAGCCATTTTTACCTTGTCGCGTCCCAGTCCCACGGGGAAGTAGTGCTTGTATCACGATCACGGGCACGGCCTGGAACGATGGAGGATGGGTTTGAGTTCTTTAGGTTGGACATGGAAGAGATGGAATGGTCGAAGATGGATGGCCGGGAATTGGAGGACACCAGCTGGTTTCTTCGCTCTGGACAGTCGTTCCGTGTGAAGGATGCAGGTAAGAGGAGAGTGTATACATTCGGTGGTCCGAAACCGATGGATTCCTCCTGCCAACAGACCACAGATGGAAATGGAATGGCGATGGGCAGCAGCACCGCTTGCTTCACTCGTACTACTGGTACTTCTGGGCATGATGTGGGGTTGAAGTCGATTACAAATGTGTATGCTTATGACTTGGATGATGGGAGTATTGAGATGGTCATTCCTGCATCACTTGTTACAGAATCGCGCCAATGGGTCCAGCCAAGTTTGTTTGCAACCACAGCCAAATAACCCCATGTTATGTAGTACTGTAACAAACATATTATGTTGATGAAGGTTTATCCCCTTCTTGTTCTTTTTTTTTTTACAAAATTCCTTTCATGTTCTTCCATCTTCCATTTTCCATGACAGAGATGTGTTATGTTTGCATAGTTGTAAATAGCATCGAACTGACTAATGAATGATGATCGATGAGCAGAGGCATTATGTGTATACATTTTCTCCCGTGGTGATGTTGCTCTGTTCTGGCTCCATCTCTTGTTGCTATGTGCAAAACACCGAGTAAAGCTGGGACATTTATCCCTGGGTACCGGGCATATTCCTTCAGACGAACGTAGGAAAACGTAGAGGTATCAAAACCGTAATTTACTTTTATATACATACTGTATAAACATATTTATTTATTTTAGAATAATAATTAATAGATACTCCCTCCATTTCAAATTGTAAGTCATTCCAAAAATTTTGGAGACTCAAAACATTTTAAGTTTGACCAAGATTATTAAGAGAATTATAAAGACTTATAACATCAAATAGGTATATATTATAAAAATATAGCTAACGAAGAATCCAATGAAACTTAGTTGATATCCTAATTATTATTATTTTATCGTATAAATTTGGTCAAACTTGAGAAGTTTTGACTCTCCAAGATTCTTGAATGACTTACAATTTGGAATGGAGGGAGTATTTTATTTGGTACTCCTACTACTATTTTATTTGATACTCCAGATCATCTGAAAACGTTAGCATACAGAAATTGTTGTCTGCTTTGGATTTTCCCTCACAAATAAGTACTCCCTTCATCTCAAATTATGTCATTCCAGCTTTCATAGAGACACAAAGCATCTCAAGTTTCGTTTCCAAAAAAAAAAACAAGTTTGATCAAATTTCTATAATAAAATAATAAAATTTATGAAATTAAATCTGCATCATTATATTTTTATTAATTATATGTCATATTATTATCTATCTGATCCCATAATTTTTTAATACTTAGTTAAACTTTACTTTAGAAGCTTTTGCTCTTTTTTTTAGGGGACTTTAGAAGCTTCTGGTTTCCTGCTTCTTCATTTGTGGGCCAAGGCCCATGTAGTTTTAGTCCGTGAATTTCGCGCCAAGCCCAGCGGGGGAGACCGAGTGCCTGCCTGGCGTTGGGCCGAGGCCCAAAGGAGGAGAGTCCTGATTCCTGAAGGTTCGATTGCGTCGCCGCCATCCATGGTCCATCCACCTTCCCTTCCCGCAAGCCTCGGCCTCGCAAGGCGATAGGAAGGAAGGCGGAGGGGGTTTCAATCGCGCAAGGGTTTGCGTGCCAAGGGGGCAGCGGCAGCGGCAGCGGCGGCTTTGGGTTCCTGCGTCCCGGAGGCCGGAGATGGGATCCGGCATGAGCAGGAGCGCCCGGCGGCGCGGCTTCGGCCTCGAGCCGTCCAGGGGGATGCTGCCCCTGCTGGCGCTGCAGGTGCTCATCGAGTACGGCCGCGCGGGCGCCTCCCGCCCGCCCGTCACGGCCGCGCTGCTCGCCGCCAACTCGCTCATCTACCTCCGCCCCGGCGCGCTCGACGGGGTCCTGCCCTCGCTCTCGCGCGTCTCCTTCAACCCGCAGCTCATCGTCGAGGTGCCTAATCTTTTTCTGCAAGCGCCAGCCAATAATAACGAAAATTGGTTTTCTTTTTATTTCGCTGCGAAATTTACTCCAATGTTATACCCAAATTCGACTCTCCAGTTCCTGTCAGGACACAAATTGTGCTAGGACGTCATCATCCATTGATTGTCAATAATCTTTCAGCCACTCGAATAGCTCTGTATTCAGTTATAAGCCCATAGACTGATTATGATGAACATTCTTGCAGCATTCAGCTCCTTGCTCCAATACTGATTATCACATATAGCTCTGCATTCAGTTCCTAGCTCCAAGACGGATTATCACATATAGCTCTGCTTTCAGTTCCTAGCTCCAAGACGGATTATCACATATAGCTCTGCATTCAGTTCCTAGCTCCAAGACTGATTATCACATATAGTTCTGCATTCAGTTCCTAGCTCCAAGACTGATCATGGTGAACATTTTTGCAGTTTGGCGACTTGACGCGCTTCTTCCTGTCCCCGTTCTACCACCTGAGTGAAAGTCACCTCTTCTACAACATGACGTCCCTCCTATGGAAAGGCATTCAGCTGGAGACATCCATGGGTAGTGCCGAGTTTGCGTCCATGGTCGCCGTGCTGCTTGGCCTTTCGCAGGGTATCACGCTGCTGCTGTCCAAAGGCTTACTCTTGCTCGGTGACGATACGGCATACTATGATCAACATGCCGTTGGATTCTCTGGTGTTCTGTTTGCCATGAAAGTTGTGCTGAATGCCTGGTCGGAGGACTTCGTGTATCTGCATGGGATGGTTATTCCAGCAAAATATGCTGCCTGGGCGGAGCTGATCCTCATCCAGGCTTTCATTCCTGGGACATCCTTTCTTGGCCATCTTGGTGGGATACTTGCTGGACTGGTTTACCTTTGGCTGAAGCGTGCGTTCAATGGGCCAGATCCGATCACTCTCCTGATTTCAAGTGTTGCCAATGTCGTGACCTGGCCAGTGAGGTTTGCTCAGAATCTTCTGCGGTCTGCCCGTTCACAGGGCCGTGCAACAGGCCGGGGCAGGGTTGGGCGCCGCATATCAGAAAGAGATGGCCCTCGAGGTTTATGGAGATGTCCAACCTGCACTTATGACAATTCGGTTTCCACAGATATCTGTGAGATGTGCAGCTCTGCACGAGAGGACCATGCTTTTTTGCGGAGACCGCCTCATCAAGCCAGGAGTAACGCGGAACTCTCAGTTGATGAGATCCGCCGTAGGAGGCTGCAAAGATTCGACAGATGATGTAGGTTACCAGTACAAACATTGCATGCTGTTATCAGTACAAAATTAAAGTATGGCAATTCAATTCCTCTGCTTGATAGTTTAGGCACATAGCACATTTGATATTTTTCCTCATTATTTGAAGGAGACTGCTACTGAGATAGCATTATCCTGTAGATTGTTTCGGAGCCTTGGAAGCCAGTAGTTATCTCCTGATTCTGTATAAATGCCAGCGCATGTTGAAGTTTAAGTACTTGAGCATATGTGTCACCTTCTATATAGTTCATGGGCATCCATTGAGATTTACTCTCCATTGAGTATATGAGTAGAGCTGAAGAATCATGGAACAGGACCTAAACCAAACTTCTCCAGCTATCATGTTTATAGAAAAAAATGCATCACATGTACAACATAAAATTGGTTTCATTAAGTTGTCCATGAAACATGTCTTCATGGTTCATAGCGAATTTGAAATTGTAGATGTTAATACATTTTTCTTAAAACTTTGTTAAAATTAAAGAGTAGAAGTATGTTTGGAGTTCGTCTTACTCAAGGTTGGTTTTTTTTTAAAAAAAAAAAAGAAGAAGAAAATGAACTAATCGATAGCCTTGGATTATCGTAGACACTCATTCCTCCCTAAGCTCATGGACGATCGCTCCTTTTGGTCAGTAATTGTAGCATCCCCTGAGCTATGAATGACATGAGCTGGGTTCAGTTCTGCTAATCACCACATCATTTGTTTTTGTAAATAAATAGTGAATATATATAAGATTTGTTAAAATTCATAGGGTCAGCTGACCCGCTAAGGGCATTCACAATGCAGACTCTATCATAGAGTCTAAACCTATTTATTACCTCGAACATTGTGGACTTGGACTTGGAGTCTAAATAAGACTTGGAGTCTTGTATTTTCTTCCTCTCTCTTCAATAAATAGACTGCCACATTAGCAAAATACCATAAATAAGGGGTAATAAATAGTCTTGGATTCTGTGGTAGAGTCTTGCACTAGGAGTGCCCTAAGTGCTTGTAGCATCGCCGTGGTCAGAGTCACAGAAATCGAAGTCGCGAACATCGAGTACAGATAGCCAAATGATTAATTTTCCCTTCAAAAATTTTCCGCAAAGGTGAAAAATGATGGAAAATATCTAGTAATTAAATTACTTACACATTGAAACAAATAACAAACTAATCTGTATGTTCAAGTCATTCAGTTCAGTCCAAAATCGGAAAATCCAAATAACTGCAGTGGCCAGTGAGCCCCAGGGAGTGAGTACTTGACCTGCTAGTTGAACCAGTCAGACTACTAGCGGCAGCTAAGGCCCGGTGGGTGGGTCCCCCAAAAGTCACGCCACAACCGCCGCCGCGACGCCATCAACGTCATCCCATTTCCATTCGGATCCCAAGCCCCCGCTTCGTCCTCGGCCATGGCATCCGGCGGTGGCGCTGGCGCCGACCATTGCCCGCCGCCGCCGCGTAGCCTGGTCTTCGCCTTCTACCTCACCGGCCACGGCTTCGGCCACGCCACCCGCGCCATCGAGGTCAGTACGTCAGACGACAGTCCCTTCCCGCCGGTAGCTCGTTCGTTTCCAGCGTCCAGGTCTCAGTCTCAGCTCCGGAAATTCTGCCTGCATTTGTGTGGTGTGGCTCCGCGGATCGTAGGTGGTGCGGCACCTGATCGAGGCCGGGCACGAGGTGCACGTGGCGACGGCCGTGCCGGAGTTCGTCTTCACCGCCGAGGTGCGGTCCCCGCGCCTCCGCATCCGCAGGGTCATCCTCGACTGCGGCGCCGTCCAGGCCGACGCCCTCACCGTCGACCCCCTCGCCACGCTGGAGAAGGTACTAGCCTCGCGACCCATGATCCCTCCTCGTTCCCCATGCCGTGATGGCTGCCGCAGTGTCGCCTGATTCTCCGATTGCGAAATGCAGTACCGTGAGGCGGCAGTGGTGCCCCGCGAGTCCATCCTCAGGGCCGAGGCGGAGTGGCTGAGCTCCATCAAGGCGGACCTAGTGGTACACTCTCTACTCTCCACTTCTGTTCGGTGATCAGACATTCAGTCAGTGTACGGATGTGGCGATACTGTTAGAAAGGGCAATGTCTGAACTCTCAAGTGAACTGGGCTGTGATGTGCTTTTGGGGCAGGTCTCGGATGTTGTTCCTATTGTGTGCAGGGTGGCTTCAGATCTGGGCGTCCGCTCTGTATGCATTGGGAATTTTAGGTGAGCTTCACTATACTGTGTGCATTTGGGACTTGTGCTCTGAAGTTTACCTTTTGTATGACTGTTTGCATTTTGCAGTTGGGACTTCATATATGCTGAATACATCATGGAGGCTGGATATCATCACCGTTCAATTGTTTGGCAGGTAATATTTTTAGTTTTTATTACCATATCATGTCAGGATCATAAGTTTCCCTTTTATGGAAGTACCTAGATACTGATAGATAAGTCATTTGCATGCATGCCCAGGATGACCACAATCTGTCTTTCTTAGTACTGTGCATATTATGGCAATGTACACTTTTACTTTTTCAATAATCATTTAATGCTATATTATATACAGATAGCAGAGGATTACTCCCATTGTGACATATTACTTCGACTACCTGGATATGGCCCAAGTATGCTATATTTGGTTTACTCTTTTTCATTAAAAGTTTGTGTTCCCTGTTTCTCAGCTATCATGAAAATAGAGTATTACTTCATTCCATAGTGCCGGCTTTTCGCAATGTCATTGATGTGCCTCTTGTGGTTAGAGGATTGCGCAAATCAAGATTGGAGGTTTGTATTCTGCTGGACAACGATATTCTGTCTGGACAAAATTCTTCTTTTTTTCCTTATTCACATGTTTCAATTTTGATCTATTAGGTGAGGAAGGAACTTGGAATTGAGGAGAATGTTAAGGTGCTCGTTTTTAATTTTGGGGGACAGGTGGGTCACTTATCATATATGTAGTTTGATAAGCTGGGCATATATTTCTATTTTCTCATGTGGTAATGTTATGTGGTTATTTTGAAGTGCTTATGTATCTTCTGCACCAATATATATTGATTCTCTTTCTTTCAATAGTCACAACTGTTTTACAATAAAGTGGTGCTCGTTACCTATTATTTAAATCAAAAGCAATGCCTTTAAAGTTACTTGGAAGTATTATGATTAGTTATTCCCCAGATACAACATTTTATAATGAAGTCCCTGCAATAATTGAATAATTATCATTATACTTCCTTCTAATTTTTAGCAGAACACATCATCATTAAGTTTCATATGTATCATGCTTCAAAAGCTTAGCGATCCATTCTTCTATCCTGTATGCTCTAAGTTTTTATGTAAACTACAGAAAACTTATCACCAACATAATGAAATAATCAGTGTGTCATTTTAACCAGCCAGCAGGATGGAAACTGAAGCAAGAATGGCTCCCTGATGGTTGGATCTGTTTGGTATGTGTATTTTAGAGTACAGTTATATTATATCCCTTCAAAAGTGACTAAGTGATGTGATTAACTAAACTTAGCTCCTTCTTCATGGAAGGTCTGTGGTGCTTCTGATTCTCAAGATGTTCCACCGAACTTCATTAAGCTTGCGAAAGATGCTTACACACCTGATATTATGGCGGCATCTGACTGTATGCTGGGTACATCAAAAAATTATATGTTGCACTGATGTTTATCTGTTTACGAGCTTTTTGCTTTTCTGGCTACATGCATACACTTAGTGTCTTTATTTATAGGAAAAATTGGATATGGAACTGCTAGTGAGGTTTTGGCCTGCAAGCTGCCATTAGTGTTTGTTCGCAGAGATTACTTTAATGAAGAGCCATTTTTGCGAAATTTGCTTGAGGTTGAAATATTTCTTATCATTTAATTATGCTAGAAATTTTGTATATAGATGTGTTAAAATGCCTTCATGCTTTGTCCCATCACATTCTATTTCAGTACTACCAAAACAGCGTTGAGATGATCAGAAGTGATTTCCTTGCTGGACACTGGAAACCATACCTACTTCATGCTCTCACACTTCAACCATGCTACAATGGCCCAATAAATGGTGGCGAGGTACTTCTTTTTTACATATACCCAATATCTTATTGATGTTATTATGTCCGAATTAACTTGAAATCAAACTATCTCTGTACTCAACTGTTTTGTATTATAACTTTTGCATTGTGCAAAAGCAAAACCAGCTTCCAAAGTCGACGTCCGGATAAAAATGTAATACTGGACTTTCATCATAATACTGAGCTTTGTAAACCAAATTATTTGTATACTATGGAAGAAGTATTATTTATGGATAGGCTAATACTTTGTCCATTCAGGTAGTTGCCCAGATCCTCCAGGACACTGCTGTTGGAAGGAAATGTATTTCTGATAAAGTGAGTGATTCTGCATGACATTGAGTGGTCAGCCCATTTCCACCTATGAAACTGTGTTTTTATCCTGAAGTTTTATAGCTCTTGTGACTGGTAAAAAAGGAAATGCTAATGAAACATCTTTATCTTCTTTTAGAAATTATCTCTTTGAAAATATCTTATGCTTTGTGCCAAGTAAAATCAGCATATATTAAACATGGAACACCCAGAGAAAATTAGAGATGGAAGCAATATTTTAAAACCCTGCTTAAGATGGTAACATGAGCCAACTTGCTATCTTTAATTATAGTCTAGTGGTGCAAGAAGATTGCAAGATGCCATGGTGTCAGGATATGTACTTCAAAGGGCTCCTGGGAGAGATGTAGGCATTCCTGACTGGTACTCTCTGTCTGAAACCGAAACTGGTGCTGGTCTGACCTCAAAAAATGCTGCTACAAAGGAAAGCACGGCATCGTGAGTACCTTCTCTTGTTTTTGTCAGACATCCAGTATTGCAGTGAAATAGTTTGCAACTCAAATTGCATTTTGATTTCACCTGATCCAGATGTATTGAAGACTTTGAGATACTCCATGGGGACCTTCAAGGATTAACAGATACGATAGACTTTTTGAAGAGCTTATCTGAACTTAGTGGAAATGATTTGAAGAGCCCCAAGAAGCAACGCCTAGAGAGAACTGCTGCATCTGTTCTTTTTGACTGGGAGGTACTAATCTGGCAGTCCTCTGTATTCATTTTAGTGAATCTTAGGACCCTGTGCAGCAGCATTAAAACTTCATGAATATCATATCTGGAAATGGAAGATAGGATAGCTAGGTTACATAAAGTTGCAATGATGTACAGTAAGATGATTCCTTAATATGTGCAGGTATACCAACTTTCTTATGCTGTAATGTATCATTTCCAACTGCTATTGTATTTATCCTATGATACCTTTTGGGTATGAATAAACATATGAGCTCATTTTGTTATCTCACAGGAGATGTGAATTTTCTGATTCATGAGACAATCTACCATGTTAGGCTTCAACCTTTATATCATAAAACACAACATAGTGGAGTTCTAATAAGAGAGGATGAATTACATAGATCCTCATGTTTCAATTTGTATTGCAAATTCTGTTGTATAAAATTCAGAACCATTTTGTTTTCAGTGAACTTGTTTCCTTCACCAATCTCTCTTTTTCTTGATTCATCTCTTTTTTTCTTGTATTTTTCATGGATACATGTAACTTCATTTCTGATAACTGATTAGTTTCATTAGCTTGTTGCTATGTACTTGAATAACTGAACTAAATCACTTGAAAATGGTGAATGAATGATTGGTTTGCTATAATGACTTTCCCTTTTGTTTTTGTAGACGGAAATATATGTAGCAAGGGCACCTGGACGTTTAGACGTCATGGGTGGCATCGCTGATTATTCAGGAAGTCTCGTTTTGCAGGTATGATCAATCACTGGTCAAATAGGTTTCTGTTCCAAAATAGTTCTATAATATCTGGATACTCAATATTTGATTCTTTTTTATCCCATCTTTCGCAATTTTTTTCAAGTACGCCGTCTTTCGCAAAATCAGTTTCCTATTGTTCAATATGTGATGATGTAGCATGCAAGAACCTCGATTTTCATTGAATCTTGATGTCTATTGTATTTTCTGTATTCTTAATTTCTTTTTTTTTGGAATTCCCTTTTATGCCAGAGATAAATAAACAAATAAACAGCTGGAAAGAAACATAGATGCAGTTTTTTTTTTGGATCATGTTTGGCAGTTGTGGTTGATATTTTGGATGCAATTACTAGATGCCCCTTCGGGAAGCCTGCCATGTTGCTGTTCAGAGAAACCACCCCAGCAGGCAGAAGCTTTGGGAACATACAAAAGCAAGACAGCTTGAGAACGCAGGCTTGGTGCCTGTGGTACAAATTGTATGTTCAACTTGTTCAAATAATTCATGCTTTGTTATCTGTTCTAAATAATTTGCCACCTCCATTGGACAGGGCATGTAGGTGCCGCATATTAGATGCATTGATGATAAATTGATAATGGTGCTTTTGTTGGCTAATTTAAACTTTCGTATGGTCACATTTTTGCCAAGTAGTTGGTCTTTTGATCTGGTTGTTTTGCATAGCATTTGTATGGACTTCCATGACTTGTCAATGCTTAGTATCTATTGTGACATGATTGTCGCACAGGTATCATTTGGTTCTGATTTGAGTAACCGTGCACCGACTTTCAATATGGACCTGTCAGATTTTATGGATGGTGGAAAACCAATATCCTATGAGAAAGCCAGAGAGCTTTTCTGTCAGGATCCATCCCAAAAGTATGAAAATAACTTAGTATTTCACTACAAAATTTCAACTAATCAATTATATTTGCATATTTTGATCTCAACTGTCCTATCTCAGATGGGCCGCCTATGTTGCTGGAACACTTCTAGTTTTGATGACTGAACTTGGTGCCCAGTTCACTGACAGCATTGGCATTCTGGTAATCACTCAAGTTTTCTATCCTGCAATTTTGTATGTAAAAACCTGTAATCACTTAATCAGTTCCTTGTCTTCTTTCTGCTCTAAAACTCCAGGTTTCATCTGCCGTGCCAGAAGGAAAAGGTGCTTCTTCTTCTGCATCAGTTGAGGTTGCTACAATGTCTGCTATTGCTGCGGCCTATGGTATGTAGATTGACATTGGCTTTTTACCCTATCCTCTGAACCCTGGGACATGTCATCTCTAAATAGTATCGTTGATGATTTCCTTTTTACCTGCCTATAGGTTTAAACATCATGCCAAGGGATCTTGCTTTGCTTTGTCAGAAGGTATGATGTTTAACTGAAATCCGGTGATAGAATATAGATCTACAGGTCTTTTATGGCTCTAGTGTTTTTTCAGGTTGAGAATCATGTAGTTGGGGCTCCTTGTGGGGTAATGGATCAAATGGCATCTGCATGTGGAGAAGCTAATAAACTCCTCGCGATGGTTTGCCAGGTTAGTGTTGTTTATTAGTCCCAGCATACAGAAGTGATAGATCCTAGGGTTTCCTCCAGTCAAAAAACAATGTTGCTTCAGTATTTATTTAACCAGTTCTCCTGCAGCCTGCAGAAGTGAAGGAATTGGTTAGCATACCAACTCATATACGGTTCTGGGGTCTAGATTCAGGGATACGGCATAGGTAGGAAGCTTTTCCTAACTGAGCTTGTGTTGTGGAGATTGTAGACATTACTTGTCTTATTGGAAAAAATGGAGCTAATTGCAGAACTAATCTCTCTTGAACTGTTAGTGTTGGCGGGGGAGATTATGGATCTGTAAGGGTAGGCACTTACATGGGACGAAAGATGATCAAGTGTGCTGCATCAGATTTAGTTTCAGAGTCCTTGACTTCAGGCCCCCCTATTCAGTCTGATTGTTATAAAGAAAATGGTATGGGTGTACTGAAATCTGAAGCTGGACTGGAGTATTTGTGCAACCTACCACCTCACAGGTTACATTTAGTGAATTCTCCATTTATATTTATGGTTCTGGTATTTCATGGATTGTAATAAAATCCCAATCTCAGATATGAAGCTGTTTATGCAAAAGACATTCCAGAGGTGATGAGTGGAGATGCATTTTTAGAGAAATATGGAGATCACAATGACACAGTGACAGTTATTGATCCTAAAAGATCTTACAGTGTGAATGCTCCTACTAGACATCCCATATATGAAAACTTCCGTGTTGAGGTTAAATCTCTCGGCCAGATTATTTGTTTCTACACTACCTAATCTTTTCTGAATCTGAAAAGCATTTATGGTGAGAACCATTTCAAAGTTTTGTTCTTTCCTGGAACGTGCTTCAGTGACAGTGTTGGTATGGTACACTCTTAGTGCCATCCAAAGTGAAAGAATATTGTAAATTACCCCCAAAGAAACTAAACTCTGCACTAATGGTCATTCATTTTATTCCACTTTATTGAAGACTTTCATCAGTTTCTCTCTTGACATTATTTTAATTTCTGGTCTGTAGGCCTTCAGAACATTATTAGCAGCAGGTAATACAGATGAGCAGTTGTCAGCCCTTGGAGAACTTATGTACCAGGTGAATTAATTTGAGTATCTGCTCAGCAAAATGTACCTTTCTCTACTCCTGTTGCACAACTGAGGTTCACTATGTAAACATTAAGTTGAGGAAATTGTGCTTTGCTACTAATATTCTTCTCTTTGTACCGCTACTGCATACCTTTGACATGTTTTTCTTCATTCACATATTTCTGGCAGTGCCACAACAGCTACAGCGCGTGTGGCCTTGGTTCTGATGGGACCAACAGACTAGTCAATCTGGTACGAGAAATGCAACACAGGAAGACATCCGAGGGTGGAAGCCCTAGTCTATTTGGCGCAAAGATCACCGGTGGAGGCTCAGGCGGCACAGTATGTGTTATTGGGAAGAACTGCACCAGGAGCAGTGCAGAGATTGCAGAGGTAGATTCACGGCCCTTTTTCATTTGGTGTTTGAGTTTTTGTCACAGTAGAATCAATGACAGACTGATATTTGCTTGCGCTTTCAGATTCAGCACATATACAAGGCTGAGACCGGGTATCTGCCCATTCTTTTCGATGGATCGTCTCCAGGAGCTGGGAAGTTTGGTTACTTGAAGATCCGACGTCGTTGTCCCTAGTGCCTGATTGGCAAATGAAGAATTTGGGTTTTGTCATTGTTTTACAGATCGACATATATTACTCAACTGAAGAACCTCAGTCCAAGCCATCAGTAGAACTTAAAGGTGTATGCCAGTTGCGACGATTCGTGGATGTATAAGGGAGGAAAATGTGAGGAATAAGAAACTTGTCCCATTTGACTAGTCTCTATTGGTATCCTCGTGGTTGCTGCAGTGAAATCTTGGCTCTGGCACTTAGTATGTGATAAGTTGAGGATAGTTTCTTGCTCGTTTGATGACCTGGTTAACTTGTCAGCGTAAAAGTAAACTGTAAATGCTTGTCAGTTCGGAGCGGATAAAGTTCGTGTGTGTTGTCAGTGTATTATACTACCTGAGAGGTTGATGTTGCTCAGCACAGGGCTGGAGAGCAAGTTCAGTTCAGACACAGTGAAAACGGTTAAGCTTGTGTGCGATTGTTTCTTCGACCTCAACATTTTTTATTTATTTATTTTTTGAGTACTCAACATAGATTGAGTTTAGTTCAGCAGTAACACGTAGAACAGTGGGTCTCCTTGTCATGCGTTGGCCGATGGGCCTGACGAAATTGGATTTTACTAACAGTATAGCACATGATGAACTAGAGATCAAAGTCAGGCAAATATTATCCTGGTCCTGATAGTCTTGGTCAGGCCGGTTGCATTGGCAGCTAGCGCGCGCTGAACTTTCTTTCTTTGCTGTCAATGGTCGTGGTTGGTTGGGGCATTTGGCCGTCCATCCATGTCGCCTGGCATGCAGTGGCACCGGACTATTTGCATAATCATGCGTGCATGCACTTCGCGCGAAAGCGAGATCGAGATGGGCTTAGCAGTGTGTAGTGTAGTCACCTCGCTCAACGCTGTCCGGCGCACTCCACTCGCTCATCCGTCATGGCCACGGAGGATGCATGCATATATATCCTACTACTAACAGTCATGCATTGATGCTCCCGTAGTGCATCAAGCTTCGGTATTATTATTATTCAAAAAAAAATTTGTTAAAAAAAATTGAACTCGGCCAATCACCAATATATTCCTTCCTGCTACCGCTACATGTGTGTCCGTGTGTGGATGCATGAGTCATCGGACACCTACCTTGGACGAACACTCAAGAAACCACACTCCATATTTTCATCGTATATGCATGCACTTGTAGCCATCAAGATCCGGTGTGGTGGTGCCCGTACGTACGGAGTAAGCATATCTCCACGCTTTCATGCACGTCCCCTCGCATGCCCGCCAAAAAACGGACACGAGACAACGACATGCTCCTATATACATGTTGGTGTCAACTTCTGCTTGTGGGCGTGCAGCACGGCCGTTCCTCGAAAGGTTATTTGGCCTGCATGCCTGAATCGATCGCCCACACAACTCTCTAGCTCTATCTAGCTTTTGTTTCTCGTCAGAAAATGGGTGCATGGCCGGAAGCCAAAATGCAACGTCCAGAGTGCGTAGTGGACGAGCAAGTGCGAAAGCTACGAGCTGTTCGTTTGGTGAATACCTAATTTTGTCGCACATAAAGTTAGGCAAACTGTTTCAGCTATAAAAAAGAGTTGCCAACAAATCGGATATCGCACTTGTGGCGAGAGAAAAAAAAAAGTTTGGCATCAAAACGAGTTTACGGCATAGGCTGTGTTCAAGGCGAGGGCGGGTTTTTATCTGGTTTCAGGAAATAGGGTATATATATATGCGAAGCTAAAGCCTTTTTTCGGTACTGTAGCAAATATCCATCCAAATGGAGAATAATCGAACGAGATTGTGCAATGGTCATTAGATTGTGCAATGGTCAGCTCTAAACTAGTACGTACTTCCGTTCAAACCCGACCGCTAATTAATTTGAACAATATTTTAAATAAGACGAGCGGTCAAA
>DXKC01005185.1:0-14875 GCA_031170775.1 Cymbopogon citratus
AGGAAAAGTGCAGGGACCTTTCTGAAAAGAGCTTGTCTTATATGGATTTCGGTTTTATTTAAGAAAATGATTTCCAAAAATTGATTTAAAGCTTGTTTAATTCATATCTTGAGCTAGGATTTTCCAAATCTGGTGAAACATGTTTTGTTAGGTTTCTTATGAAATGATGCACCTGTTAAAAATGTTAGATTCTATTTTTGTGATACTTTTCTATACAGTTTTACTTAAAATGAATTATCTCCATTAAATGCTTGGAATCTTATTTAATTCATAACTAATTCTAGGATGCTCAGAAAAATATAATTCTTATTTTGTTAGTCTTTTTATGTGATGCTTGTTATAATCATGTAGTTTATTTACTATGTCATGTTCAGTTTTTGTGTAATATCATATATGTGCATGTTTTGCTAGGGAAAGGAATAATTCATGATAAATAGTAAATGGTGGTAAATTGGCTTAGTAATTTTTGTATACTACTATTGGTCTAAGAATTTACTAATCAAAGTGGTAAATATTCTGTTTGACATTTTC
Source organism: Cymbopogon citratus (assembly GCA_031170775.1). Taxonomy (NCBI): domain Eukaryota; kingdom Viridiplantae; phylum Streptophyta; class Magnoliopsida; order Poales; family Poaceae; genus Cymbopogon; species Cymbopogon citratus. The sequence goes on from DXKC01005185.1 coordinate 532, forward strand.
CATAATACAAAGTATTTTTAGGCCCTTTAAATTTGCTGCCTTGTTATTTTTGTGTAGAATAAAGTACATACTATTTAGGGCTGAGATTTTTATGGTAGCTTTGGTTATGCATGTTTTATCTACTGTAATTTTTGTAGGATTTTCTGGGTTACAAAAATATATGTTGCTGTTGTAACCTATGCTAATAATTAGATTAAAAATATTGTGGAGAAGTAATTCGATTATCACATATTGTCGTTTTGGTTCCTTTTAAGGTGCTTACCCTAGTGGTATACTTGCTGTTGTCTGATTTTTAGGTTATGTTTAGTGCAGCAAGTATTATGCTAGGTTGTATGCATGCTTTGTTTATACATGTTAATGTGCTTTATGTGAAGGTTGTAGATTGCTTAATGTGGTGTGATGTATATTATTTATACTTGAGTTTTAGGCTGCTTGTAAATAGTTGCTTGGTGAATTCGTGACTTGTTTTAGAAGAGTTATGCACCTACTCAGTAAAGTAAAGTAAACATATTCATCTTATCATTTAAATATATCCATGCATATAGAGGCATTCATGTTCATCATATGTCCTTCTTTCATGTGCATTCCTTGTATTCACACATATGCATATGCATGCATAACAGGATCGACAGAGAAAGTGACATCATTGGAGTTCAAGCCATTTGTGATGGAAGCCGACCATCAGGAGGTGCAGGCCGAGGAAGTTCCAGAAGACACAAGGCGCAATACAGAGCTTCTTGAATTTCTGGAGCACCAACCATCCTTTTGGAAGGCAAGCCCCGGAGCATCCTCCCAAGTTTACTAATCTTTAACTCGTTTACTGCTTTATGTTATGCTGCATTACGTTCTAGGAGTGGGATGAAATCGTTGATGCATTATACCTTTTTTACCCTGCTCTATATCCTGCCACATATGTCCTATCGTGTCCGAGTCAGTTATTGCTTAGTTGGCTTAGAACGGTAGAAGTCGGATGATTGTTTATCGCCTGCGAGCTATAGGTGGCTACTCTTTTCCTTTGCCAAATGGTTCGCTATTGGGTCAACTGGTTTGCTAAATCGACAGGGGCTCACACATCTGGTGTGGCGTTCCTTATATACACTCGTGAGTGTAGCCACTCTCATGTCATGTTGAATTTATGCCCTGCATTTAAATGGAAGGATAAGTCGTTCCTTCCCTAAAGCCGGTACCTAGTCGGGCCGACAGTGGGTGCACCGTATATTGTCGAAGGCGTGGCGGGGTACGACACGAGGGCGTGACAGTAAGGCCTGAATCATGAAAGGCAGTCGATGGCCCTCGAACAATGTGGCTCTATTCCATTTCGAGAGGTTATACCCAACTAGTGTTTTCGGTGACCAACATCCCGTTTGATCAATGGGTGAGGTTTGTGTAGGGAACACCCCCTCAGCTGAGTTGGAATCCGATTTGAATCGCCATCATTCCTGGTTAGTGAACACTTGACATTGGTAGTTACATCACTATAAACCCCCTAAATATGATGGAGTTGACAGGATGATTTATTTCGGCAAAGTTGGAAAGTTGGCTTTAAATCACTTATTGTTTCATCCCTTTTATGAATGTTGTAGTGATAGCTGATCATTTAGTAAGCAGATTAATGATTTAATATGAATGCTCAATAATATTCAATTATAACAAATGCTGCTTTTCGCAAAATGGTCAGCTAGCCCACTATAAAGCCTTCATAATCCTTAGAGTCATTTTATTTTTAGTTTATGATGGGTAAATCTAGCTGAGTACATTCTCATACTCAGGGCTCTCTTCCCATATTGTTTTGCAGATGGTCAGGTCCATCTTGGTTGTTGTGCTACCTATCTCTACCCCACTGGGAACAATATCTAAATCCATGGGCAAGATCACTTCTTGTACCGTTCCTCATGCTTTTGTTGGACTGTGACTCCAGTTGTTGGCACTTATATTTAAACTAAGGGTGTGTAAGACTTTCGCTACTTTATTTGGTTTTAAAACTATGGTTTGTAATAACTCCTTTAAATTCCGCACTCCGATACTTCTGTTTTAATTTATGTTCGAATGGATGAATGGATGTAACTTGTGAATGGTTATCGCTGAACTATTACGGTCTTGGCTGTATCGTGGAAAAAGTTTGAAATCCTTCGTGATTTCACGGACTACCGGGTTTATCGGAGGTTAAGTACGGAAAACAATCGTGTCGGGGGTTGATTTCTTTACTTAATTTCCTATAAATTGGACGGTTCTATTACAGTTGGTATCGGAGCAGGTTTAGCGGTAATTACTGTTTATAAGTACATTTAAAACACAAAACTAACTTATTTACCAAAAGTTAATTGTGAAAACTTATTATAGGTGTGAGTTTTCAAAACTTTTTCTAGTGTGCCAACAGTCATGTCCTTTATGCCCAATAGGATTTCAGGTGGCTTATTTAAGTACTAACTTAGGGGCTTACATCATATTTCTATTTATGTGTTGTCCATACGGTAATGTGGGATTGTATGGATACTATTCACTTGAATAGTAATGTATGGATCAATTGCCTCTACGCCAAGGTAAGTGTGAGCTCGTGAGTGCATGATCGGACAAACACCGGTCTAGGGAAGAGTGCTTATATTTGACGCCAGATTATTTACATATTTTATACATGTTTATATGAAAGTGTTCCATGTGTGGGTGATTCCATCTTTGGACGATGCCGTCATTGGGACGATGTGTTCGGGTAGCGTGCACCTACATGTATGTATATTTGGGAATGTACATAGATGGTGGGGGTGCGATAATCGATGTTTTGACCTTATTTTAAGGTGATGAATTTTTCATTGGCTTGCATGAACATATGGGTTGGGCTGAAATGAATTTTCTGTAGGTACATAACAGCGCAAACGTTAGTACGTGTAGTTATCGTATTATGAGAGATCGATGTATGCCACCGCTTACCATGTTAGTTATTATAGGTTATGAGAACGTAATATTCATGCATGCATTATATCGTCTCATGATTCATAAACAAGTCATATCATAATCATTGCATTTCCTCCCCTTATAAAATGATTCTCTTGCTTTTGGATTAAAATTCACCAACTTGCTCCGAAGTCTCACTCAGAATGTAATACTTCAACTGATGGCACCACTTTCTCATAACACTTTCTTGGAGCAGCCTGGTATGCACCGTTCTGTGGGAAGTACTTCAAACTATGGGGTATCGAAAGGGGCAGATTTACACTTGGCAACCAGTAGAGGGTTCCAGAAGCACTTGCTCCAGGTGTCGCCAGAATTTTTTCTTATGAATGACCTTGACACCACCATGTGGACTTAGCCCAAGAGAAACACCTTCGATCAATGTCATGATGAGCGCAGAGATGGTAACTGTTCAGCTAAGCGTGCTATGTCTGCCATGATCAAGACCCACACCAGTTTGGAGAACCTCTTTAAGCAATTAGCCAGGGCATATTCGCGCCTGGTTGGTAACAAGTGTCAGTTGCAGCGTGACCATGTTAGTGAGATGGAAAGAATCCAGGCAGAGTTAGCTAGTGTGACTCAACACTGGAGTGAAGCTCGGCATGAAGAAAAACATCCTTGGGGCTCGAGTGGTTATGCTTGGGCAACAGTTAGAGGCTGCAGAAACATATAATTACAATGTTAACGTGAAGACGCACCACCTATACGACCCGCTTGATTCATTGGTTCCTCCTCAAGTAGTCGAGATGGAAGTCAATGATGATGGCAACGTCTCCGAGATAGACAGCGGCAGCAATAAGTAGTCCAATTTGTCACCATGATGGTTATTAAGTGATCTCCGCAACCTCTATGGTGGAACATATGTCTTGGATAATATTGAGAATTTGATGTAATGATGGAACCAAGCATGCTTTATATTTATTGGTGATACCTAAACGCCTAAAAGTCCAGTGGATGTATGGCAACATGGATATGGACAAATTTATGCTTTCGCATATATTTAAAGTTGTTCCGTTGGTCATTTCTTCTGTGAATGATGTGATAGTTGTTATCTTCAGAATGTATCTCCTCAAATTATGCAATGGGACTAATTATTCATTGATTCCTAATAGTTGCAACAACAGTTTGACACATGGTCAAAAAAATGCAAGATGACCGAGTTATGGCCTATAATTGTTATCATTGAGTAGTTATACTATGTTCGATACTAATCTGCTCCCGAGTTTAGCCTGTTAACCTGGACCTGCCAGTCAAATTGAGAGATTAAATCAAGTTTTGGGAATTATGTTGTGGGTACTTGTTGTTAAGAGAATATTAAGATGATCCCTTCAAGCTGTGATCCTAAAATCTCTCCCTTGTCATTCATTTTTCCTCCTTATTTAACAATCCTGGGAGTGCCTTTGTTTCACCCCTTGATTGTACTCCTTCCTACTCTAAATCCGTGAATGTTTATTTATCCTGATTTTGTGTTGCTGCGTATCAAGACCAACCCCCTGGTCACCTTTGTCTCTAATAATTACCTTGTGGGGCATGGGACATATTTATGATCGTCTTATGCCACATTTTTGTCCTTTAACCTATTTCTTATTCCTAAACCTTGTGATCACCATTGCTTGCTTATTTTCTCTTGCACGTGACGTCTATCCATGCAAGATCCACCTGCATCATGAGAAATTTCACGTTGGTTGTCAGATCAATGATGGCGTCTTTCTTAATGACTTACGGTGCCGCGGCAAAACCGAGAGCCTCCTGTGGCTGCAGACACAACATTGTGATGCTCGGCACGCGCTAGTATTGTGGTTATTAGTCATGATCCATTATTGAAAGGACACCAAAGTGTTATCATCTCATGAATTCCTCCTTTGGTTATCCTTCTATTCTCCCTAGAAGATTTTTATTGAATCGTTGGTAATGGAGCTTCCTTCTGAAGTTGCAAAGAAGAGGAAGAATTGGGTTTTTGTAGCAACTCCTGGTGTGAAAGATAAAACCCATCCATTGGATTTAATGATTATGCCTGGCCTAGGTTTGGATGTGTTGTTGGGAATGGACTGGATGAAATGACGGAAACTGATGATTGATACACCAGCTAAAAAGAGTAGTGTCCATTATGGAACCCGTGATGGTAAGTAATTTCTTGGTACCTTTGCCATCTCGGACAGAGTTTCAAAGTTTGTCATATGCTATTGCAGTCACTTCAGTCAGGGATGTTCCAACTGTTTGAGTTTTCAGATGTGTTTCCTGAAGAATTGTTTGGTCTACCTTCAGATCGAGACATTGAGTTTGCTATAGAATTGGCACCAGGTATGGCTCCTATATTCAGAAGACTGTACCAAATGCCTCCAAATGAATTGGCAGAAGTGAAGGAGCAAATCCAAGAATTGTTGAATAAAGGGTTTGATCCAACCAAGTATCTCAGATTGGGCATGTCCTACCTTATTTGTGAAAAAGAAGAAAGAGGGTACTTTACGGATGTGTGTGGATTACCGCACATTGAATGCTGTGATAGTAAAGAACAAATATTCCTTACCTCAGATTGATATCCTGTTTGATCAACTAGCAACAGCCAGAGTATTCTCCAAGATTGACTTGAGATCCGGTTATCATCAGATTAAAATCAGACCTCAAGATGTGACGAAGACCGCTTTTTTCTACCAGATATGGGTTGTTTGAGTATCTTGTTATGTCGTTTGGATTAACAAATGCACTGGCTTACTTCATGCAGTTGTTGAACTCAGTTTTTATGCCAAAGTTAGATCAGTTTGTTATTGTGTTCATTGATGACATATTGGTATATTCGAAGAATGAAGCTGAGCATGCAAAGCATTTGAGAATAGTATTGCAACGACTTTGGGATCATAAATTATATGCCAAGTTTAGCAAATGTGAAATTTGGTTGAGAAGAGTACACTTCTTGGGTCATGTGTTGTCATAAGAGGGGATCTCGGTGGATCCTAGCAAAGTGCAAGAGGTGCTGGATTGGAAAGCACCTACATCAGTTGGTGAAATTCGTAGCTTTCTGGGTTTTGCTGGTTATTGTCGCAGATTTATTCCGAATTTCTCCAAGATAACAAAGCCAATGACAAGTTTGTTGTAGACAGATAAGAAGTATGTGTGGACCGAGGAATGTGAAACAACTTTCCGTACCCTACGGAAGTTGTTGACCACTGCTCTAGTTCTTGCTCAACCTAATATAGAGGAACCTTTTGATGTGTTTTGTGATGCTTTAAAGTTTGGTTTGGGTTGTGTACTAATGCAGAATGGTAGAGGAATTTCATATGCTTCTCGTCAATTACGGAAACATGAAGTCAACTATGCAACTCATGACTTGGAACTAGCAGCAGTTGTTCATGTTCTAAAGATTTGGTGACATTATTTGTTGGGTAACTTATGCAATGTATACACTGATGCACTTAGTCAGAAATCCATCACTTGGATGTGCAACCCTTCAGAGCCGGTCTAAGTTTTGTAATGCATAGTGCAGTGTTGATGAATATTGAAATTCAGAATTCCTTGAAGTGCCAAATCATTGAGAAGCAAGAGACCGATCGTGGTTTATTTTTCCTGAAATAGAGAATGCAGAAAGACTCAATTCCACACTTCAGAATCGATGAATATGGTGTGTTATGGTTTGATGATTGCTTATTGGTACCTAAGGATCGAGAGCTCAAGAATCAAATCATGGATGAATCCCATAAATCAAAACTAGCTATCCATCCTGGTAATAGCAAGATGTATCATGACTTGAGACCATACTTTTGGTGGACTAAAATAAAGAAAAAGATAGCTGCTTATGTGGCCCGATGTGATACTTGTTGCAGAGTCAAAGCTATTCGCATGAGACCTGCTGGATTATTGAATCTGTTACCTGTGCCAGATTGACAATGGAATGACATTAGTATGGGCTTCATTACCGGACTTCCTCTTACCCGCAAGGGTCATAATTCAATTTGGGTGAATATAGATCGTTTAACCAAGTCTGCTCATTTCATTCCTGTGAACACTGAGACAAGAACTCCAGAATATGCTGATATCTATGTGGGAAGAAAATTATGAAATTGCATGGAGTTCCAAAAGCCATAGCGTCTGATAGAGGTCCAGAGTTTACAGCTCATTTTTGGAAGCGATTATAAGAAGATTTGGGTACAAAATTTCTGCATAGCACAACTTATCATCCTCAGACTTTGGGTCAAACTGAAAGTGTCAACCAAGTGGTGGAAGAGGTGTTGAGAGCATGTGTGTTATCTTCTAAAGATTCGTGAGAAAGTTGGTTGCCATTCGTAGAATTTGTATACAACAATAGCTATCAAGAGAATATTAAAAGAGATAATTACACTGGCGGTCCCTAACCTATTCCTGTTGTGTCATCTAGGTCCCTCAACTATCAAAGTACAGGTATGGCTCCCTAACCTATTCCCGCTGTATTATCCAGGTCCCTCAACTATCAAAGTGTACGTATAGCTCACTAACCTTTCAAAGATGTGTCACCTGGGTCTAAATATTCCTAAGATAAAAAAAACTGGTGGAGACGGCCACATGGACTCTAAGCATGGTTCAACTTGACCTACAGGCATCAAGCCTGTTCTTTTGTGAATGATATAGCCACAACCATCTTTTGTGAATGACGTAGGGTTATCTTTTGTGTACAATTAACATCAAGGGAACTATATACTTGGTGACTTTTGCTTTTGTTGGCTGGGTCAGATGCAATGGTATTAGGCTACAAGCTATTTTTTATCTTTTTTTTATACAATTAACATCAAGCAAACTATAAACTTGATGACTTAAGTTTATGTTGGTTAAGTCTGATGTAATGGTATTAGGTTACATGCCAAAAATTGGCTGGAAGTTAACTATGTTGATTGGGAGAACTATGAATTTGTTGTGGCTGTTCTTGTTCGTTGGTCTGATGAAATATAATTTGTTGTGGCTGTTTTTGTTGGTGCAAATGAGGATTGGGAGGATCATGGGACCTTCTTTGCAAAAATGAGGCATGGTCCTCGTAGACTCTGTCACCATGCAGGTGGCTTGGGAAGATATGGACCCAGGTGACACATCTTTAAAAGGTTAGGGAGTCATACGTGCACTTTGATAGTTGAGAGACCTGTATGAACATCGGGAATAGGTTAGGGAGCCATACGTGCACTTTGATAATTGAAGGACCTGGATGACACAGCAGGAATAGATTAGGGAGCCATTTGTGCACTTTGATAGCTGAGGGACCTGGATGACACAGCGAGAATAGGTTAGGGGCCGCCAATGTAATTATCTTATATTAAAATGGCACCATTTGAAGCATTGTATGGCAGAAAATGTATAACCCCAATAGATTGAATCGAACCTGGTGAAAGAAGGTTCTATGGCATTGATATTGTTAGATGTAGAGAAGAAAGTACAAAAATTCCAATAACATATGGCAGCCGCACAATCCCGACAAAAAAAACTATGCTGACAGCAGAAGAAGACCGCTGGAGTTTGCAGTTGAAGATTTTGTGTATCTCAAAATTAGCCCAATGAAAAATGTCAAGAGATTTGGAAGTAAAAAGAAGTCAGATCCTAGATACATTGAGCCCTACAAAATCATTGAAAGAGTGGGGTCAGTAGCTTACGAATTGCGATTGCCAGGGAAAATGAATTCGGCCGATCATGTCTTCCATGTATCACAATTGAAGAAATGTCTGAGAGTGCCAGAAGAGTGATTAACGGGTCCAAAGATACGGTTGAAACCAAATTTAACGTATAAAGAAGAGCTGGTTAAAATTTTGGTTGTGAAGGACTGTGAGACTCAGAATAGAATCGTGAGAACTTATAAAGTTCAATGGAGCCATCATTAGGAGGGAAATGCAACTTGGAAACAGCGGAATATTTAAAAACAGCTTACAAAGATTTTTATAATGAATGGTTCATAAAACAATGAAATCTCGGAACGAGATTTTTATAAGGGAGGAAGGGTTGTAACACCTCGGTGTTAAGCTTGCATCATTAGCATCTCATTAAGCATGATCATGTCATTTGCACAGTCATTTGGCTAAAATTAATTAATCATATGCTTGCTAATTTGAATTGTGTTGCATAGGGTAGAATTTTGCTTGATATTGTGCTTGTGTGTGCTAATGATATTTGGTAATGATTTAATCATGTTTAGGATGCCAAATGATGGCAGGTTTACGTTAATCACTTTGGCTAATTAAGCTTAGTTTGATTTGTTGACCAAAATTGACCTCATGAGTGACTTGCTTTGACTGTTTAAAAAGTTCTCGATAGAGATTCTGCATGTCAGTGTGCCCTTAATAAAAAGTGTGTAGAATTTTATAAGGAACAAAAGTTGTTTTAGGGTCAAGTCTTAAAAATACGCATAACATATTCAAAAATGCTAAAAATGTTGATTTGGAGGGCTGTTTTCAGACTTAGAATTTTTGTTAAGTCTGAACTAGTTTTCTAGTTTTCGTTTAGCCTACTTTGGGGCTCTATAACTTGTAACCCATGGTGAATCTGGTCATGACCATTTAAGGTGAAATGATTTACTCTTGTAGATCTTCAATTTTTGTATATAAAGTTTTTGAAAACACGTGACAGATTAGGAGATATAGCTTGCTATAGTAGGGCTGTCAGGTTGTTTACATTAGTACTGAATTAGCTTGATTCAAATTGAATCCGTCGGGCGTCGTTCGGTGGCCGACCGGCCACAGAGCTTGCCTGCCACGTGGCCGTCGCTCACCGCGACATGGGCGGCCACGGGCCGGCTGGCCGAGCGTCTTTAAGCCTCGCGCATTGCTCTCGCCTGCCTCCTCCTCGCTTTGCCTTCCTTCGCCCACGCCTATCGCAGCAGCAGCACGCAGCCACAGCTAGCCGCCGCCGTTGCCGCGCAGCTGAGCTCCGCCAACGCCGCGCCTCTGCCCTCCCCGCTCGACAGCAGCACCTGCACTGCGCGCGCGGCCTTGCGTTGCTCCTCCGTGCCCCCTCCCGGGTCCTCATCGGTCGCCGAGCACGCCCGCCGTCGGGGCTCTGCCTCCCGGCTCTGCACGCGCGCACGGCCAGCTCAACCGGGGCCGCCTCCGGTCGAGCCAAGCACACCGGTGGGTGTGCAGCGCCGCCACGCTGCTCCCTCGCCGCTCCATCGCCGGCGACGAGCCCTCCCTCGGCCGGCGGCGTCAACCCCGTGCCTCCTCTGCTCTCCAACATGCCAAGCACCTCGTCCTCAAATTCAAACAAAGCCAAGGGCTAAGCTGCTAAACCGCCAGAGAGGGAGAGTTTCAGATCTAGGCTCGGCGGATTCAGGAAAAGTGCAGGGACCTTTCTGAAAAGAGCTTGTCTTATATGGATTTCGGTTTTATTTAAGAAAATGATTTCCAGAAATTGATTTAAAGCTTGTTTAATTCATATCTTGAGCTAGAATTTTCCAAATCTGGTGAAACAAGTTTTGTTTGGTTTTTTATGAGATGATGCACCTGTTAAAAATGTTAGATTACATTTTTGTGATACTTTTCTATACAGTTTTGCTTAAAATGAATTATCTATATTAAATGCTTAGAATTTTGTTTAATTCATAACTAATTCTAGGATGCTCAGAAAAATGTGATTCTTGTTTTGTTAGTCTTCTTATGTGATGCTTGTTATAATCATATAGTTTATTTACTATGTTGTGTTCAGTTTTTGTGTAATATGATATATGTGCATGTTTTGCTAGGGAAAGGAATAATTCATGATAAATAGTAAATGGTGGTAAATTGGCTTGGTAATTTTTGTATACTACTATTGTGCTAAGAATTTACTAATCAAAGTGGTAAATATTCTGTTTGACACTTTCCATAATACAAAGTATTTTTAGGTCCTTTAAATATGCTGTCTTGTCATTTTTGTGTAGAATAAAGTACTTACTGTTTAGGGCTGAGATTTTTATGGTAGCTTTGGTTATGCATGTTTTGTCTACTGTAATTTTTGTAGGATTTTCTGGGTTACAAAAATATATGTTGCTGTTGTAACCTATGCTAATAATTAGATTAAAAATGTTGTGGAGAAGTAATTCGATTATCACACGTTGTCTTTTTGGTTCCTTTTAAGGTGCTTACCCTGGTGGTATACTTGCTGTTGTGTGATTTTTAGGTTATGTTTAGTGCAGCAAGTATTATGCTAGGTTATATGCATGCTTGTTTATACATGTTAATGTGCTTTATGTGAAGAGTGTAGATTGCTTAATGTGGTGTGATGTATATTATTTATACTTGAGTTTTAGACTGCTTGTAAATAGTTGCCTGGTGAATTCGTGACTTGTTTTAGAAGAGTTATGCACCTACTCAGTAAAGTAAAGTAAACATAACTATCTTATCATTTAAATATATCCATGCATATAGAAGCATTCATGTTCATCATATGTCCTTCTTTCATATGCATTCCTTGTATTCACACACATGCATATGCATGCATAACAGGATCGACAGTGAAAGTGATACATTGGAGTTCAAGCCATTTGTGAGGGGAGCCGATCATCAGGAGGTGCAGGCCGAGGAAGTTCCAGAAGACACAAGACGCAATACAGAGCTTCCTGAATTTCTGGAGCACCAACCATCCTTCCGAAAGACAAGCCCCGGAGCATCCTCCCAAGTTTACTAATCTTTAACTCGTTTACTGCTTTATGTTATGCTGCATTACGTTCTAGGAGTTGGATGAAACCGTGGATGCATTATACCTTGTTTACCCTGCTCTATATCCTACCACATATGTCCTATTGTGTCCGAGTCAGTTGTTGCTTAGTTGGCTTTGAACGGTAGAAGTCGGGTGATTGTTTATCGCCTGCGAGCTATAGGTGCCTACTCTTTTCCTTTGCCAAATGGTTCGCTATTGGGTCAACTGGTTTGCTAAATCGACAGGGGCTCACACATCTGGTGTGGCGTTTCTTATATACACTCGTGAGTGTAGCCACTTTTATGTCATATTGAATTTATGCCCTGCATTTAAGTGGAAGGATAAGTAGTTCCTTCCCTAAAGCCGGTACCTAGTCGGGCCGATAGTGGGTGCACCGCATATTGTCGAAGGCGTGGCGGGGTACGACACGAGGGCGTGACAGTAAGGCCTGAATCATGAAAGGCAGTTGATGGCCCTCGGACAATGTGGCTCTATTCCATTTCGAGAGGTTATACCCGACTAGTGTTTTCTGTGACCAACATCCTGTTTGATCAATGGGTGAGGTTTGTGTAGGGAACACCCCCTCAGCTGAGTTAAAATCCGATTCGAATCGCCATCGTTCCTGGTTAGTGAACACTTGACATGGGTAGTTACATCACTATAAACCCCCTAGATGTGATGGAGTTGACAGGATGATTTATTTCGGCAAAGTTGGAAAGTTGGCTTTAAATCACTTATTATTTCATCCCTTTTATGAATGTAGTAGTGATAGTTTATCATTTAGTAAGCAGGTTAATGATTTAATATGAATGCTCAATAATATTCAATTATAACAAATGCTGCTTTTCGCAAAATGGTCAGCTTGCCCACTATAAAGTCTTTATGATCCTTGGAGTCATTTTATTTTTAGTTTATGACGGGTAAGTCTAGCTGAGTATATTCTCGTACTCAGGGCTCTGTTCCCATATTGTTTTGCAGATGGTCAGGTCCGTCTTGGTTGTTGTGCTATCTGTCTCCACCCCGCTGGGGACAATATCTAAATCCATGGGCAAGATCACTTCTTGTACCGTTCCTCATGCTTTCGTTGGACTGTGACTCCAGTTGTTGGTATTTATATTTAAACTAAGGGTGTGTAAGACTTTCGCAACTTTATTTGGTTTTAAAACTATGGTTTGTAATAACTCCTTTAAATTCTACACTCCGATACTTCTGTTTTAATTTATGTTCGAATGGATGTAACTTGTGAGTAGTTACCGCTAAACTATTACGGTCTTGGCTGTATCGTGGAAAAAGTTTGAAATCCTTTATGATTTCATGGACTACCGGGTTTATCGGAGGTTAAGTACGGAAAACAATCGTATCGGGGGTTGATTTCTTTATTTAATTTCATATAAATTGGACGGTTCTGTTACAGTTATACCACCGGTGAAGAGTTGATGTCGATGTAGCCAATCACCAAGATGATATACAATCATTCAAGTACAAGATGTAGAGCCAATCATCGGGAGATAGATGACATAAAATCATTATTCACCCGGTGTTCACTTGAGGACCGACAAGCTAGTCACCGGTTGTATCGACTACCACCTAGATGGTTCCTTGGTATGACCCTCAAGCTACTTGCCCCGCAAGGGAACCGCAAGACACCACTCTCAAGTGAGATACTCAACGATACACGCAATCTACTTGAGTTGCAATTCGACGCTCCATCGGAGAAGCACAAGAACCCCTCACAAATCAACCGGAGGTGGGCAAGAACAATCACCAACTCTTCCCAACGCCTCCAACAATCTCCAAGCCGGCTAGGAGCGGTACTCTCCAATAGTAACAAGAAATCTACCGGCCGAACGATCCGCAAGTGCCACTAAATACAAACACGCATGAAAATGCACTTGGATCACTCAATCTCACTCAAGATTAGCAATCAAGCAAAAGAGATGAGCAAGAGGGCTTTGCAACAGCTCACAAGTATGTCAAGAGTGTTAACATTTCGAGAGAGATGGCCAAGAGCCGGCCACAAGGTATTTATAACACCCCCTCAACAAAAACTAGTCGTTGCCCCTCAAACTAGCCGTTAGCGGGGCCGCCGGACGCTCCGGCGTCCTGCGCCGGACGCGTCCGATGCGCACAAACGGTGCGAGCAAACCCTCGCTGCAAACCTGGCCAAACAGAGAACACCCGGACGCTCCGGCGCCCCACCGCCAGACGCGTCCGGCGCTTTTCACCAGAAAAGCCGCCAGACCGCCAACTAACCGTTAACTTCAAACACCAAAGCGCCGGACGCGCCAGACGGTCCCTCGCCGGACGCAGTCATGGCCGTCGGATGCTTTACAGAGAGCTCTGGCCGGACTCTCCGGCGCTCAACCGCCGGACGCGTCCGGTGCCACAGTTAAAATACCTCGCCTACGGCACGCCTCGGCCGGACGCGTCCGACGCCTCACGTCGGACGCACAAAACCGACGAGAGCGTCCGCCTAGTTAGAACAGCGCGAGCCTCAGCCAACAGCGCGCGTCGGACGCATGGCCAGCGTCCGACGGTCACCAGTTCAGCATCCGACGCTCTGAAACACCTCGTTTTCAAGCCCAAGTCGACGCAAACTTCTCCAACAAACTAACCAGCAAGTATACCACCTTGTAACCACGAGTTAGCAAGTTTTCTTCAATATTTTGCATCCGGCGCAATAGAAAATAGCCACTTCATTTTCTCAAAGGTTACCAAACCCAACTTGACCCTACAATCTCCACCACCTTTGCAAATGTGCCAACACCACCAAGTGTAC
>DXKC01005187.1:0-14494 GCA_031170775.1 Cymbopogon citratus
AAAAAATAATAATACAGTTTGACTTTAGACAAAACTAAAATAAATAGGTTGTGTTCTTAGTGTTGCCTTGTATACTTTGAACACTTGCTATTTGTATGTTTATTCTTTTTTAAAACGAATTTGTATGTTTATATATAAATACATATATCATGTGATTGTTGCTGTCAGGTGTCAGCTATGTGAATAAATTACAGCTGGGTGTATTCAGTTTCAACCCATCTTTGTATCCAAATTGGGGGTTTGTTTTTTCCGCTCCTTGTTTACAATGCCATTCATAAGTTACGCCTACGTTGGCCTGTTTGCAATGGCACTTATTAGCTAATCCTAGGGCTTTTTTTATGGAAAGCTACTCCTACACTGGCAGAATTTGTTTTTGTCGAATTTCTGTCGAGGCGTTTAGCGAGTAAAACAAATTGGTACATTGCTGAAACCGAGCCCTGCTGCAGCTGACTTCTCGTGAACAACGACAGCTTCTATTAATCTGCTCTTTGCTGCTCTGCAGCTAGCAATAGGCGCACCCTCTGGTGTTCAACCTCTCTGCCCTTCCACTGTCAAGAAAACGTTTCTTGGGTGTACCAAACAGCTCTTGGCTCTCCCAAGAACCGTCAATAGCATAGCCTGGCTCTCTCACTCTGATCCCTCTTGACCTATAACAAAAAGGAGGTGAGGTCAAATCAGTCTGAACTGTTTTTTATAACCCAAGCCGGAGCATTTTCGTGGTGATGTGACAGTAATACTCTCGCAATCAAAATAGTTTTCCAATACCGAAGTGGTGGTATACAACGGCTAATACGGTTTGATCCTATTTTTCGCTTTCGATTCTGCGAATTACGTCTTCACCGCACCAGCTGAAGAATTCCACGCTTGAAGAGCTGAAAGGCTTGGCTGCTATTGAGGATTTGACGAAAGAGCGGTCGTTTTAAACTTAGCCTCCCATTTGTTTCTTCGCCATCACCAACCTCCCCAATTCAGGCAAGCAGGTGGGCACCGTCCGAACCAGTCTCGCTCACGCGCTGATGCCTGCCCATTAACTGTCACAAATGGGGGGTTGTTAGTTCGCTCAAAGGATATTCTCTTGACGGCGTATATTCCGTTTCTGATGGCTTGACAATAGGAGATGAAAATTTGCTCCAAACTATATGGACTATAGTAGGATTCATTGCTCCATGAGCATGGGGAATTTCTTGGTCAGGCGACAATCAAAGCTGCTGCACATGCGTCAGACAGGAGCAAGAGACCTCTGCATATTCTAAACGTGAGTGTTTCACCAACCATGTGAAACCATACGGAACCATACGGGTGATTTAGTCGGCATGATTCAACGCAGAAGGGTTTGGTTTGACGCCATTTGCCAGTCATGCTGACTGACACGAATAATTCACAATTCCACATCGGCTGTGCAAAACTGTAGCACTTGACTATACGGTTCAGAAGAGATGACTTGGTCGCTTTGGCTTACCAAACTTGTATAATGAACAATATGATTGGTCTTTACAGAGTACCACAATGGCATTACGTCATAAGGATGGTTTGTATCATTGTTTTATTCAATGCAAGTCACCCGAGTACCATTTTTCTGCAATCCAGGTAGCTTTCGGTGTACAGAAATAGGTCTGGAGCACTGCCAATCAAGTATGGAAAATGAACAGTAGTCCTATGCACAAGCTTCTGTAAGTGGCACTGCAGGTGCTTTCACCACCAATCATGGCAGAAACACCTTCATCTGCCGGATAAACTTGCCCCTGAAACTCTCCACGTGTTCCAGGAAAAAAAAAATCTGCCAAAGTATGGAAAAGAGAACCATCGTTTACTCTGAATAGAAGAATGTCAATTTGCCAACGTGATTTACAGAAAATCAGGCGAGTTGAGAATGTGCACTGCACTATACCAGACCTTATTTTTCTAGGTCCTGAATATTCCTTCCTTGCCATTGAGTGATCACTTGTAGATCCCAACGAGGTAAAGGTCATATAGAAGTGTGGCGTTTCCGGGAATGTTGCAGTCTCCTGTCAAAAAACTAGATGGTCTGAACTCTGAAGTTCTGAACACATATGCAATTTGCTGACAATGCTAGAGTTAGAGGAATTCTGAAAATGCATATCTACGGTGCATGCAGCCAATTGCTATTGCCACAGAAACTTTTACTGTTATTATTTTCCAACCAAGGGTGAGAAATTGACCTGAGAAGCAGCCTGCTGGTTCAGGCCCGTACCCCAGTGACGCAGGTATCATCAGCTTGCGTTTTCCACCTGAAGCAGATTTGCCGAAGTCATGAACAGCATGCCAAAGCAAAGCTTCTATTGCACAGCTAGCTGCTGAGTTCTGTCCTTACCAACAAGCATGGGTGGCACACCACCACCGCCACTGATCCCCTGTTCAAGCCCTCGGAGGATCTGCACGCGGAAAACGCGAAAGAAACAAACGATCATTTATATACTGTCATGAAAAATGAACGTCGTTCTCAGTGAGCATCAGATGCTGCTGCACACCTTGCCTGCCCCTATGCGCATTGTCAGTGGCCTGCCGCGCTTGTAGCTGCTGTCGAACAGCGTGCCGTCAGGAAATCTCGCAGTGTAGTGCACCTGACGACCGTCAAGAGAGAACGAATTATGATCCAAAGCAACATACAAATCAAGACCAGGATGGCATGTAAGAAACCGTTCTCTCGGTACTGACATTAATGAGCTCGCCGCGCGGGGGCTGGACACCGGTGCCAACCTCGACGTCGCAGTAGGCGAGGCCGGACTTGACAAGGCTCAGGTCGCACAGCTTGTCCCCGACGGTCGCGTAGTACTCGACGCGCGTGGCGCCGGCGTCGCCCGCCGGGATCATCAGCGCTGCCGAGGCCAGGAACCCCGCGCCCAGCGCCAGCAGCCCCCTCCTGCCCGCCGACGCCGACGCCGACGCCACCTGATCAGGGCAAGGAGGCGTCGATGAAGTGGACGACGGCGAGGCCGACGAGGAGCTGCAGGGCGCGACGGCGAGCGCTCTGCTGCTGCTGCTGCTGGGCTTCGGGAGCAGCGGCGTCGGGATTTGGCTGGACGCCACGGCCACGAGAGACGACAGGGAGGAGATGGGTGGTGCCATGGCTGCTGGTGGCTTTGGATTTGGATTATCCTCAAACTGTGGCTGCAACGCAAGGCGCGCCAGGCGAGAGGCGGCTAGTTATAGCGACGCCCCCGAAACGAAATTCGTCGAGCATGGTGGGCTGGGCCTCTGGATGTTTGAGCTGGCCCACGGCGCAATGCAGGCCGGGGGTTTTGCCCGGCCAGGCCGCGAGTTTCGACGCTCCGAGCGATGGAGCTCGGCCCATCAGAGCAGGACGGCGCATGCAGCCCGGAACCCAAGCGTTTACCGCCGCCGGGCGGGCGGGCGGCGGATGTGTGGATGCATCCAAGAGCGGACGTGGCAGCGAGCCAAGTGGGACGCGACGCGACGCCAGATGGCCATGGCGCCCGGCGCGGCGTCGCCGACGTGGTGCGCGGTGCGCCGGCGGGCCGCGCGTCTCGGCACGCGTCCATGCCAGTGAGGACGGCAGGCGCGACGCCCGGCAGGGATAGGCTGCAGTACGGAGTAGTAGAACTGGAAGACTGCTCGTGCAACAGGTGAGGTGATCGAAACGTTTGTTTGCATGCACATCGATGCGCTAGATTCGGAGAAGACATGCTAGCGTGACCGGACACCTTGGCGTGCGAATGCGGTGCACTTGGGCGTTTTGTCTGCTTCGAAGCAAGGCTTTATCACTTTTCAGAAAGGAAGAGAACAGATCATCAGACCATAGCTTTTTTCACCGAGGGCGGATCTTAATTAGTGTTCCATTTGGTTTAGGGCTTCAGATAAGCTTGAATCTGTTTTGTGGAAATATCATAGGTTGTTATGATGTAATCTCACTGCTTCAAATTATAAGGTGTTTATTTAGAACGTCTTCTCGGTAATTGAGAACAGAGAGAGTACAAATCTTTTGATATTAGTAGTAGTCAAAGTCAGAAAATATTTGATTTAGGAAAACGTTAATACGATACTCCGTAATGTAATAAGGATCAAGGAAGGATTTATCCCGGCTCATTTGTCTTGGTCTAGAAGGATAGGCGGACAAAGTGCATGCAGACACGGATGGCCGTCCAAAAGACTGGAATCTGTCGCTCAATGAAACTACAGAGCATATATTAACTGAGTGAAGAATAATCCACACCGGCGACGACCTTTCAAAGAGAAACATAGAGAGAAATAAACAAACGAATAAAAGAATCCACAGCAGCTGACACTGGTCCGGACTCTGAAGTGCCTCCGATAATTTGTGTCGTCAGCTGTGGCCACTGGCCACCAGAACCCTTCTTTTTCGTCACGTTTTGGTGGTACATAACGACACAATGCAATACAAAAAAAGTGAACGAACCACTTGCCTAACGCCAACCAGAAAAGTACAATATGGGACCTGGTTAAGATATCAGCTGATGGGGAATCTACAATTGTTACATCCATTATTTATTTTTGTTACCGCTTTCTTGTTACGTTGCTCATTGTAAAAACTGGCAGGGAGTCCTTGTCGTCCCGGCTGCTAAACCAACCAGCATACAGCAACCATGAGTTTTATATATGTACATCTTAAACTCGATGTGAATGTCGTATTAGTGCCGCGACAGGAGCATGATCTTAGGCATTTCTCTAGTATATGTCCCATTGCGTGGCCAGGCCCTGCTGTCTGAGAAGGAAAGGGTCTACTCTAGAAGAAAGGATTAAAGAATGGGACGGTTTCCCCATCTACGGCAGGAGGCGATGAAGTACGCAGCTGGACACTTGACTCTCTGTGAGAGACATCGCCTTGCTTGGGAGTCAGGCGGCCGTGAAAGCCACGGACAACCAAACGCTCGTACTTATGTTTCGTTACTTTACAGTTACAGGTCCATAAAAAGGCAATGTGACGCGAGCTTAGCACCGATAAGGCAAGCCAAAGTACGAAGAAATATTGCAATCGTAGCAGTATCAATTGAGCACACAAGAACAGATCATGTTATCAAATAATAAGCAAGAGAAAGTAAAGAAATATCGCAAAGGAGAAAGTACAGAAATATCTCATCCCAACTTTCAGCATTTACTCCTATCAAACAAGCACAGGCTAGAAATAATTCCGTTCAACCCAAAGGAATGACCATTCCATCCTCTACTGTCAATACGAATTAATTTGGACTTCCGTTCTGCTCTGAAATAGAAATGGGGTTTCCTCGGTTAAAAAAAAGTTATATGTTGTCATTATCTTAGAAACAAGCACACTCATTTCGTCCGCCCCTTGCTCTAGTCCATTAGGCAGTACTAGGCCAGTACGTAGGCAGTAGTAGCCCTCTACATCGCATTTTCCATGTGTCGAATTCTCAGTTCAAGGACGACGACGATAAAGGTCCGGACGTGATGTGTCAACTGTCAAGCCAACCTCTGTTCATGACAGCCCTAAAGCAAACAGTGCCGTGCTTTTCACGCCGTGGAAAGCGGCACGTCCATAGTTTGGTCACGACACGAGTACTAGGAACTACAGTAAGCTTGCACATGTGTAGAGTGGCGACCACACACGATGAGATGAGGTGGGGTTCGTTCTCGGCGTCCTCGGCCATGGCCGGTCAAAAGCTCGTGTTCGTTAGTGAGGCGGCCACCGTCGTTGTGTGTCAGCAGATCTGCCGCTGTTGCGGCGCCCGTACAGCGCAGCGGTGGTTGTCCTCCTCCTGCAGGTGCGGCGCCGACCGAGTGATTGCATCGACACTGATCAGGGCCTTTTTTTAGTTCCCAACTTTTAAAGTTGAGAAAATACACCGTAACGGTACTATATCATTTCATTTGTATTTATTAAAAATTACTAAATATTAACTAATTAGGTTCAAAAAGTTTTGATTTAATCTAAATTTAATACTCCATATATATAAAGGCATTTTAGTGTGTTCCTTTTTCATATTGCGAAATTCCGGATTCTGACCCCAAATCACGGGCATCTCACCTGGTTTAGACCATGCAGTTGCAGTTGCAGCCAGGACCACACCGTCTAGAATGTGCAGTGCCACCAGGCACTTGTCCACCACACTGACTGCTTTTCTATCTGTCCTTCAGCTGAGTTTGCTCTCCTCAGCTGCAGAGGAGATTGTCAAATTCTACAACACAAGCAGGTTCTTGACAGCGTAATGTCAAGATATACAAATGCGATGCGAGCACAAACGGTGAATCTATTGTTGCAACCCAGGTCTCTTTTTTTATGTTCATCTTTGTTTCGACAGACAACGACCATATTTCCAGAGTTACATGCATCAGTCACTTACTAATAAATCACTGATGCATTCATCACTGCCGGAATCTAGAGCTATACATAAGACGCTCTATCATGGCCGATCCTATGAACCAAGGCGCAACACGTACGCCACCCGCCGACATGCCTAGGCGGCAGCTACAGTCTCTCCGCCGTTGCCAAACTGGTCGGAGCTGCTTGTGCCGGACACGGACGTGGCATCCTTGATAGAGGTCAGTGAGCAGGTCTGCTCCATGCGCTCATCGTACTCTATCTGTTTCTCCCGACACTCATGTGAGCAGAACGCCACCTCGCCCCTGCATGCAAAAGATACAACTATCATGTCACACAGCATTTTAACAAATTAATCTTCTACTACTTCATTCATTCAACCAGAGGTAGATGACGGATCGTGACAAATGATTAAAATTTGGAAGTTAAATTAAATGGTACCAAATGGCGAGGTAACCAAACAACCAACAGCTCATATGATTGGTCACAAAAATGTTTTATAAATGTTTTGTTTGGAGTGGAGTACAGTAATATAGGCGCTTAGACTCATAATACATCACACTAATTGTGTACATAAACAATAGAATAATTGGAAATAAATAAAAGGCAGAATGCAAGATTCACATCAAATATTCTTTCCACTAAAAAATAGGAGGAATTAGATTCACATGCTACTCGAACCTGAATACAAACTAAACGCAGACTATAACATGTCGGATGATGATGAAATCAGATATCAATTAACTCATCACATAAATCAAAACAAAAAAAAAGAATCATATAATCCTACATAAATCACAAATTCACAACAATTTCATAAACACAAATTCACAACAATTTCATAAACTGAACAGACTGAAAACGCATGATATCGGAGACAAAGCGAAATCATCAATTCATCATAAATACGAAGGGCACAATATGCAATCTCCTACGTATAAGGAAGTAACAAATGAAGAGATCGATTGGCAAGAATCTCCGAATCCGAACCTGTAGATGAACGTGTCGTGGCCGGGGCCAAGCCGACGGTTGCAGAGGCCGCACGCCGTCAGGAAGGCCGCCGTCTCCACCGCAGCGAACGAGGAGCCGCCGTAGTTGTATCCGCTCGGCACGCGGCAGCCAGCAGCTCCCATCCCGGCGCCACCCGCCGGCAGCGATGACGACGACGTCACGCCGGCGCCGGCCCGTTCCTTGCGACCCTGTTTCGCCGCCGACGGCACCGTCACCAGACTGGCTGTCCGCGGCAGCACCCCCTTACCTCTCGGCCGCTTTCCCAACGCCCTCCCGGACTCGAATCGCTCGGCAGGCTCCATCTCGTCGTCCTCTCTTCTCTCTCCCGCTCCTGGCGGCTGGCGCGCGTTGCAGATGCGCTCTCCGTCGCGATTTGGAGAGCGGTGGGTGAGGAGAGGGCTCCTGGCGGCTGGCTTCTGGCGCGCGTTCCAGATGGGCTCTCCGTCGCGATGGGTGAGGAGAGGGGTTTTGCCGCATAAAAAAGGAGAGAAGAGGGGAGGAACGCGTGGATCTGGGCCGTCGAATCTGCAATGCTTCTGCGGACTGAGTTTACGGCGTGGCTCCGCTAGGTGCACCCACGACGCCGCCCCCACGCTAGGTGCACCCACGACGCCGCCCCAGGCTGTAAATTCTGCTGTATACATCGAATGCCAATTTCTGTGCTATGTACGTACATCGGTATGTGACCATAATATCGGTGCGATGTGTGCGTGTAAATTGTCGCTATACGTGATCTGTCCGGAACACCACCGCATCATAGTTTGTCTTCTGACAATGATGTTTGCCATCGTATATAGTCGCCCACACCTTATACGTGATTTGCTTCTTTGTGCGCCTCGTCTGTTACGTCATTTGTAGCTTCTTTGTGATATATTTGGTTGTCGCATGGATTAAGGTAGTTTTTGCCGTGTCGTCTAGCATTTTGCCTGTCCATAACGACCAACAATCAGAAGCTACAAGGAGTAATAGTATCTCCTCCTCTGAAAAAGTCCCACGCATGACCTGTTAGACCTTATTTTTCGGACTAGATAAGCCGTCCGCGTATTTTATAGAGTAAATAAATACTGTAGTTAAAAACAACATTTCTGCCTAGGCTTAGCCAGGATTTTTTTTCTAGATAGACAACGATGTTCGTTGATGCGCACTGTTTAAAACAATGATTAATCAAATACTAGTTTGTTCCAAATTGTAGTTCATTTGACTTTTTTTATCCCAAATTTAACCAATTGTCTTATTCAAAAAATTGTTTGAAATATTATTTATTTTGTTGTAGTTTGCTTTATTAACAAAAGATCTTTCAAAAATAACCTAAATTTGACTACAATTGCTTAAATTGTTTGAGTAAGACAAGTGATCAAACTTAGGTAAAAAAGTCAAACAAACTAGAATTTGGAATGGAGTAACAAACTTTACAAACTTATTCAACAATGATTAATTAAATAAAATTATGATGACACTATTTAGAACATAAAATTATGTATGGAACAATGATTATTTTTTTAGCAAATAAAATATATTTAAAGACAAATTAATTATGTTCTTCCTCCATCCCAAATTGTAAGTCATTTGACTTTTTGGACCCAAAGTTTGACCGTTCGTCTTATTTAAAAAATTTGTGCAAATATAGTCAAATTTAAGACACATTCTTAAAGAGATTTGATTGATTAAGCAAGCCCCAACAAAAGAAATTGTATTTTGCACAAAAATTGGAATAATACGAGTGGTCAAAGTTTTTGTCCAAAAAGTCAAACGACTTACAATTTGGGATGGAGGAAGTATTCAACAATGATTAATAAAAATGCATTTATAACAGACACAATCTACTAGTTGTCTATGTCTTATCTGTTTATCCAACCATATTATCTCTTTTTATCAAACCATATCATATGCTGACGTGGAGAAGAGAAAAGAGGAGGACATGAGCTTGGCTCTAATGCAAGCAAGAAGCTGGACACATGAGTCTATATAACAGTAGGTCCAGATATCAAGTGTGTCAGAAAAAATTGAAAAGAAAAGGTGAGACATAGATAAATTAATAATAAAAGAAATGTGAGACACTATCATATAACATCGCTCTTACTATTTGACTTCTAAACACTTGGTTTTATTATTAAGCTTGCTCTAAGAATAGCTCCAATTTTAGCGGACACTAGGCACATTATTTATTATTTTAATTAATATAAGAGAAATGAGAGCTATTTTCTTTGTTAAGAATTAATCCATATCCATTAGAGCATCTTCGAGTGTTTTTAAAGACGACTCCGAATCTTGATTTTAGCAAGATTGAGGAAAACCCCACTGTCCAATAACTCCCTATTTCAATTCTCAACCTTTTCACACTTGGGGAAAACAATCCAATCGTATGAAAACAATCAGCGCACATATTGATCCGCAAATTTGGAGGTGGAAGGACGAGGAAAGAACAATCGGTAGAATAGAGTTTTCAATACAAATGTACAGCAGAGAAAGAAATATAAAAGTGCCGAGGTGAATTTATAAATGGTTCGTGATTTCTCATGACGTAAAATTATATTTTAAATTTTAGGAGCGAAATTTGAAAACTTTTGGGGGAAGACAATTTCAGTCACATGAAAGATTCATTGATTTATCAATTACGTATTATTTTGGGAAATAGATTTATCAATCCGAGCCTAGGTGTTGTGGCGAGGTCAGGTCCTACGATCTGTTTCAGTTACGATTGTTGTATATGTCCTCAGCAGTCATTGACATGTTTGCTTGTTGGATCAACGTTCTGGCTGTGCTGAAGGCCGGCCCTGAGTGAGGTGAGGTGAGGTGACGAGAAGGAAAATATGCCGATCGAGATTCTCTTCGTCTAGTGCCTTTCACGATTTCGCGCAAAATATCTTGGTGCCGCCAAAATATATGCTTTCACCACTTGTACTACGTACATCGGAAAGGCTCGGATCCGCGTGTTTTTGTTAACGAACACGAAAAAAGTAAGACCAAGTGACCTCTTAACGATCGACGAGAAGCGTACACGTTCGTGTACGGATGAGGACCGCCATCAGCCATCAGGGAACGAACGGGAAGACGTCACCTCGATCCGTTTCCTTCGGCCTACAGTTCCGTGGCCCCCATGCAGCTAAAGTCCGGTCGGGGCCCTCCTCTTTCCGTCCACTTTTGTACGTCCAAACAGAACCCGTAACGTAACATGCCGCGTGTGTGGCGAAAGCCAAAGCCGTGCCGGTGGCTGGCTTAGCTCCCACTATCAGCGCAGAGCACGCGGTCTCTATGTAAAGAACGGAAGGGAACGCGATGGGATCAGACCTGATCGATTTCTCGTATCATCACCATATCGACGACTTCGGCGAAGAAACTGAAATCTTAATTATTCCGAGATTAACGGACCGTGTTGTTGGTATACTGTACATGCCAAGATATCAACCACTGCGCGTATATTGCGAGACTTGCCTTTTGAGCATAGATAAACACATATTGGATACGGGATAGGGCAACAGGAGATATCAGGTGATAATACCGTTTGGATCATCCAATCAGAGTAGAAAAGAATCGTGCTGTTCGGATTTTAACTTTTGGAGACGGATCGACGAACAAAGGCAGCACTGGGCACTGGCAATGTCCTGCCTGGGACCAGTTTGGCGCCAATCCTCCAGTAAAGCAGATCAGGTGACTCACCACAGCAAATTCGTGAGCTCGCATTCGAGGAAGGGTCTGCACAGTAATCTCAGCAGATTGACTGCAACAAAGCACATCCCCTCGCCGGTCAAGTATTACGACTGAACCGCACGCAAACTGACGAATTAGTGGTGGGCGGGCGAGCAGAGCACACAACTTTTGCCAAACCCATTTCAACTTTCAGAGACCCTTTGCCGTTGCCGATGCCAAGCCACCCGGCAGGCCGCCACAGCACCGTTCATGCTTCCAGCAGCTATTGCTAATACCACAGAGATGAGAGATGCAGCCACAACCACAAGGAACTCTCTAGTGCATGCACCAAGGGCAATGGATGGCGATTTTTAGATGCGCAGCGCAGGCGCAGGGATGATGAGTGAGCTATGAGCCTACTTACAAAAGGAGGCTTGGCACTAGCAGGAAAAGCCGGTTTTACCTCAGCATGCACCCTTGGGATCTGCCATGGGTCTGTCTGAACCTGATGGTGTCACGGTCCACCGAACTCCATTGCTCTCGGACCGCTTTACGTACGGGAGATCGTAGATTTTTCAGTATGAATCAGTGATCCATCGCCTTACTTTCCCACAACGTTTCAAACGAGGACAGAGAGAGAGAGAGTGAAGTGCTAGTAGTATGTGCCTGTGATAGAGACAGACAGAGACATTGATTGACTGACCTACAGAGCTGATCTCATGTTCCACTGCCTGATGGCTGCATAAAGAACGGTTAGGGAGATCTAAGCACACAGATCAGTAGAATTTATTAATGGCAAATTTGCTTTTCTGCTCCGTGTGCAGTGCGATTGACCTAATAAGTAAGCATACTTCCCCAGTTCCCCATAATTTAACCACATAGTAGTCCTAAACTCTGCTGCATGCTTCCCTACTAATAATTTTAAGCACATAGAAACCTCACGAGATTTACAGTGACGACTCTGTGCCACCATATCACCAGCCTTGCTAGCTACAGTAGTTACTGCTGCCACACTACAGCTACTCCTGCTTGCTATCTGCTAAACAACGAGCCTGATAACTGAACTACTGTGTCGAAATCACATATAGGCGTCACATGACGGAGCAGGCATTGGGGTTGTCGTCACTGAACAGGCTAGTGATCTGCTCGGCGCCGATGGCGGCCTCCATCACCGGGCCCTGGTACTGGTACGGGTAGTAGTAGCCAGCGGGGTTGGCCCACCGGCCGTCGTGGGCCTGAATCTGGGCCGCACCGATGCCGTAGAGGCCCGCGGCCGACGGGGCGTAGTAGCCGGCAGTGCTCTGGGGCCCCGGCCCGGCCCACGCCCACGGCTCCGCCTTCTTCCCCGTGGACCGGGCCCGCCGCAGCACCGCGACCGGGTCCACCTCTCCAGTGACCGTCACCTTCTGCTGCAGCCTGTTCACCTCCACATGCTGCACTCCTGCAGGCAGAGTTGTTAATCGCCTCTGTTAATCTCTTAACGAAATCACTACGATTTCAAGTGGAACTTCTTTCTTTGGCTAGTGTCGTTCACTTCAAATCAAATGTTAGGTGCTGGCTGCATTATTGCAGGAAAAAGAAGGTATGCCGCTGGAAAAAGCTTGTGCTGAAAGGACATGGTGGTCATCACTGACCGACTCAGTGAGTGCAGAGTGCAGAGTGCAGAGAGCTCATTATCAGGGCACAGAAGAGAGGAGCCATGGTCATGGGCGCAATGCTAGCGAGCAACGAAAAACATGGTGCGAATGCGTAGGGGCCAGGGGAAGCAGAGAGCGCTTTCTTGACGGATGACCAACCTGTCATGCCGGAGAGCGCTTTCTTGACCTCGCGCTCGCAGCGCTCGCAGTCCATCCTGACCCTGAGCTCCACCGTCTGCACCAGCCGCCGCCGCCGCAGTGTCGTCGTCTTCTTCTTCTTCTTCTCCCTGGGGCGGCCATTGATCGCTCCCAGAAAGCTAAGCAGCTGCCTCACGGCGCCTCCCATGGTGGAATGCAGCAAGCTGGCCGGTTGATGGGTGAACTCCCTTGTGATTGTGAGCTGTAAAATGGGGAACAGGTGAGGGAAGAAGGAGCCTAGCAAGGCTGCTATGGAGGGACACTGTCTGGCTTTGTATGTGTACGAGGCCGGCCGGCACCCGGCAGGAACTGTTCAACTTCGAGAGGCCTTTTGAAGTAGAGCTAGGCAATGGCGAGATGGACTGGACTGGGACTGAGTGAGGGGACGGGAGAGAGGTGCGTGCGGTGGAGGCTGACAAGAGAGGAGCAGAACACGACGACGGGGGAAAAGTGAGGCGAGGAGCCGTGCTGCTGCCGCTGGTGCCGTGGTGCGAGTGCGAGGTCTAGCTCGTCTCATGTGACGGTTGTGCTGTGCAGCGCAGTGGAATGGTGGTGTACTGGTGCGGTTGTGTGTTGCAGTAGGCCAATCTCAGACTCGCAGAGCACGCACCGGCGTTCCGGGGGCGGGTGGAGTGTGCAAGAAATCGCCTCCTGCATCGCTGCATCTTTGGAAAGTGCCCATGCCCATCACCCCATGCGTGTGGAAGACGATAGATGATGATGTGCAAGCAGACTGCGAGGGCATGCGTGATCGTTTCCGCGCCCCCCATTTCTGAACGTTACATGGCAGCGTTTCAAGTTGGGGATTACTAGGCACGCACAAGAAAGCCAGGAAGCATCGGGCACCCCCAGAAAAAAAACACCAAGGCCTTGTTTAGTTCCCTGGATTTGGGGTCAGAAATACTGTATCAGAATTCATGTAGCATTTTGTTTGTATTTAGTAAAAAATGTTCAAACTTTGACTAACTAGGCTCAAAATGTTCGTCTCGTAAAGTATAACAAAACTGTGCAATTAGTTTTTGATTTCATCTACATTTAATACTCCATGCATTTGCCGACATTTTGATGTGATGGAGAATTTTCGTTTTGTATAGTGAATTTAGAATGAGAAATTGAAAAACTAAACAAGACCCAAGGCGACGCCTGTTACTTTTGCAGGCCTACTACACCCTTGCTAGAGAGGGTTCAGACTTTGAGGCCGATTCTCGCGGGATAGAGACGGGGGAGATCCAACGGGGGCCAATAATGGGGGCAAAATACAGCTGATCTATTAATCTCTAGAGCAACAGAAAACACCATATATAAAACACATACAATATACAGGGCTATCGATTAGTATAATATATCAGTTGTCGTTCATGAGATGAAGAACACAGTGGACATTGTCAGTAACAGCAGTGGGTAAGAGCTAGCAAGGAGCATCTGTAGGTTCGTCGTTGCACTGGAGTGCGGAGCCGTGCCTGCCTTTGCAGGCGTCACGGCCGGTGAAGTCTGCTGCTCGTTCGACGGCAACGGGTCCTCTGGATTGTCGTACTGCGATGGGCCCAACGGCACGGTCGTGCTGTTGTCAACGTCGCGGCCTGCAGTTCACAAGGAATGGACATTACCATATTTAATGCGTCCGGAGTACTAGGTGAATGGTAGAATTTGGTCTATTCTGGCAGATGGCTTACATTCAGAGCGGTACCAACCCAACTTCATGCTTTCTCTGTCAAAGACAACATGGTATCCAACCAGGAAATTC
>DXKC01005188.1:0-12100 GCA_031170775.1 Cymbopogon citratus
TGTAGCTAACCAAAAGTTGGTGGTGCTTAATTCTAAGGCACGGCTAGCTAGCTCATCATTGTCAAATACTAGTGACAATTTCCATCAGTTAGTTAGGAACATTAGGTGATGGGATTCCAGGCAGGACTTGCATGCTCAACCATACAAAAAAGAAAGAAAGGTATTTGGGAGGGGAAAAAAAAAGGAGAGAATACAAAAACATGGGATCACGTTGCCTGCATGTGCGGCAAGACTGCTCCGGTCCTACCAAGACCAACTACTTAATACTAAGATAGGCCAGTTGCCTTAGCTTACGCGTATAATTAAAGAAAACAATCAGAGTGGAAACTTTGGCCTTTATATATATGACACATAATATAATATACATGGTTCTTTCATTAGCTTTGGAGAGAGAAAAAAAAGAAAAAAGTGAAATAATAAGCTGCACCTGCAAGGTTGACCGCTCCTTAGCAACATTCCGAGCACTACTGATGCTACACAAAAATGCAATCATATATTCTTCAGCAGCAAATCCTTACAATAAGTCTCTGTCTCAGTCTCTCTCTTCTTTATATAACATCTCTAGTTCTCTACCTTACAAGCATTTTTGTGATGTCTTTGTTCCAACAAACGCGATCGTCTCTGAATATATGAACACACTTGCATACTAATTGTTTCCAAGTTCTTTTCAGGCTATATATATAGCTACTTCAGAGATCCTCTTTATGGAACACTATACCTTTTGGCTTTTGCCATGGACATCTCGACTAGGAGATGTGAATGAAAGTGTATACATATTGAAGAAAAAGGCAAAAAAAAAAAAAAAGGGCTTGGGACAGGGAGACAGAGAAGGGGAGCGTCGGCCATGTGGAGTAGTATATTCTAAGCACGCCACTAAATAATGCAACAGTACAAGATTTGAACTAGTATAGGAGAGTGAACTCAGGCGTTGGTGATGATACCTATGCACTGTGCGCTGCGATCGAGCCTGCAGCTATGCCAAAAGCCAGCGCGTCGGCCACCGACACGGCGACTCCACCGGCTGCTGCCCGCGTCCGGCACCGGCGGTCGGCGGTGGCGCAGGCCTTCATGCCATGTTGCTCTGAATTGGTTTATACATACGCTGTCTCTCCTTCTAAAAACAAGAGAAAATTTTGATCTGATTGAGATCGAACTAATTTTAATTAAATTTACAGAAAATAGCTAGTATGGACATTTATGACTTCAATTCAAACAGATCCACTATTAAAGCATACTTCACGATAAATTCAGTAATATATGTTTAATACGTTAAATAAATATTGAATATTTATAGTACAACTGAATCTTTGGACGAAGGTATAAGAGTTTGCCTCGGAATTTCCACCGCAGTAGAGATGTCAACTGGTCCCAGTCAAATCACCCCACCCAACCACAATAGCAACGGAATTGTATATGTGTGGTTGCCGCCGGACCTTCGAACAGAAGTTAAACAAAGATAACGAATACATGGAGGACCACGACGTACGTGGTTCCTAGTACGCGAGCGACTGTCCGACAAATGTGAGCATACCAGCTGCTAGGTACTAGCGCCACACATATAACAAGTCAAGGATCAAGCTACTGACGAAACGCGATGACTTGATGCGATATTTTCTGAAACGAAATGACGTCCAAATCAGAAATTCAACTCAAACCACACTATTAATTTCTTCCACTACTGCATATTGATGATCCATGGAGCAACATTTTCTGCAGGCATGCGAAGCGGATCTCATCTCATCTGCTAATCCTCCATTTAGCGTGCGGTGCAGTGGTATTCCTTCACATGCATGTGGACAGTGGAGTATTCCTTCGTTAAAAAAACAGCTCTTGCCGATCTGAATCTCAAAGACTGATCAAAGGCAATGTATGTGGCTAGTGAGAGCGAGCATAATGCCGGCCCGTCGCAACGCAAAAGGGAGACAAAAATGATGCGAAGAATTCGTTCAGTCACATGCATTTGTGTATCTACCATGTTGATTGCTGCTGGTGGTGGTCTGGAGATGGATATGATGAGAGAGAGGGGTGGGCTTCCAGGACAGTGCATGTATGCAACCCATGTGAGATGTTCTTCTTCGGTTCAGATCAGGATCAGGCCCATGCACCTGCTGTTCCGATCCCTAGTCTTCCCCACCCCACCCACTCACCAGACACCAGCAAAATCTTCTCATTTCCTAGATCAAACCAGCGCAAAATGTTCCAAGCAATGCAATGCTCCAACAACCATATATAAGATCAGAAAATGGCCGGTCAGGCACTCAGGCTCAGGGTGCGTCCGGCCCATTGTCTAGGATTCGAGCTTTACTAACTGTGTGACTGTCAGGTAAGCGTCTGGTCAGGATTCAGGAAACTGCAGCAGAAATGATCAGTGAAATTGCAGCTCCCGCCATACAACTGAAATTGCAAGCAACATATATATAGTTTCTAAATCTGAATGGCCACCAGTTATGCCACAAAATTTCATTCTAAATCTCTGTGCATATATATAGTTTCTTCACAACATTCTTGGCAAGAGATCAAGCACAAAATAAGTATGTGCTGACATCGTAAGATTTTTCCTCAGTTCTCCAGGCTGTCTGTCAGGAGCTCTGGGTCGATTCATGTGAAGAAGCGTGTACCAACTGATGTTACATGTGAAAGGAGCATCTGTGCAGGATCTATGTATTCGAACTTTATTTCCTGACCAAATCGACTTACACAGTTCAAATTTTGGGCAATGCCTTGGTCATGAAGCTGTATTGCATCCCTTTTTCTATCTTAGGTTCTGGTCCTGCTACATGGACGCATTTGAAGCCTTCTTGTTTCTTTATACAGGCGCTGGGCAGCTATGTGTTGTTTACATCACAATGCAATGCCATGGCCCATGGCCCGGCCGGCATCCCCAAATCGTCACTTGATCCTCTACTTCTTGGACCTCCAATTCTAAAACAATGGAAATTCAAAATCATCTCAGCATTTCCTTGGAAGTAAGTTGACTGTTCTCAAGAACTTCCCTAGATAATTAGTAATAAACTGTACTAACTGCCAAAGGGTGCTTGGCCTAGCGGTTGAGACACTCGAGCGGTACTCCACAGGTCATGAGTTCGAATCCCCTTGTCCCCTGTGAGCCAAAACACTGGTTTAGAACCGGCCCAGGTAGGAGTCTCAAGGGTTACGGATCCTAGTGTCAGGGCAGGGCCGGGGTTTCATGGGCGGCTTGCCCCCTCGAGTTTTTTTTTTACAAACTGTACAAACTGCCCTGAATTGGTTGTGTATTGCATTTTCTTTTCTTTTTGGAAGCTCTAGATAGATCAAATTTTCCTCATGTTTTACGTGGTTATAAGGAATGGTCCACTTGTTCAAATTGTAGCATCAACCATGTCATTTAATTTGTTTCTAACAAAAAGAAATAGTTATCTGCATGTGCACAAGCACAACTATTTGAATAGCAGTGTTTTCTCCAAGTCCCCAAAAATGCTAGGACGTCTCATCAATTCATCCGCGTAGTCGTGTAGAGGTAACACGCTTAATAATGCAGGCAAAAAAAAGGTGCCTTTTCTATCAATTAAGTGAAAAAAATACAATTTTGAAAATGTTTTGAACACTTATTCAGATTGCTCATGTTGTTCATTCAACCTCCATCCAAGCACTGTTCGCTCCTGGTCTCTTTCTATTGACATGAAAAGAGCCCAAGCCCACATAAATTAGGCCCAATTAATCAAGCCATCGGCCTAGCCACCTCACTTCTTTGTACTTGTTCCTTCCTGTAATCTCACTGCAACGGATGGATGGAGCAGGCCCAATCGCTATCTCCGTGCCAACGGCCCATAAGGCAGCGTGGAGGCCGGATCGGATCGGCCCAGCAAATACCACTGGGCCTTTTCAGGGCCCAAGCGGATTCGCGATTTGTTGGCTACTTCGCTTGCCGTTCGTTCCCCTCAAAAAAAGAAAAAAAAAGGCTTTGCCGTTCGCGGACGCGGGCGCGACGGTGAGGTGACCCGATGACGTGCGCAGCGCTCACCAGTGGCCGGCCCCGTCCCGTCGCGACTCGCGGCACAACCACCAGTCCAGCCCGTCGTCCACCACCACCACCTCAGCCGCTCACTCCCAGTCACCTCTCGCTGTCGGCCGTCCTCCTCGGCTTCTCCAAGGACAAGCTCGATGCGATGGCGACGCTGGTGCGGCCGCCCGTGCTGCACGTCCGCGCCGTGAGCGGCGGCGGAGGCGGAGGGAACAAGGACAAGCCGTCGCAGCGGCCGTGGTGGGGCGGGAACAAGCCCGTCTCGCCGCGCCAGCCGCGGCAGTTGGGCGGGAGCGGGGCGCGAGGCGGCGGTGGGGGAGGCGCGGTGGACCAGGTGCTGGTCGTGCTCCGTCGCGACGGCGAATTCCTGCAGGCCACCGCCGGCGCCCCGCTCCGCGACGTCTTCTGGCTCCGCTTCCTCGAGAAGAAGCAACGGAAGCAGCAGCAGCAGCAGTTGAGACCTAAGCCCAAGCCGCTGCGGCAGGAGGAGGTAGTGGTATTGGTGGATGAGTCGCTTCCTGAATCTCCGGCCTTCCCGCCCCCCTCGTACTCGCCAGGTTCCTCACCGGCTACCAGAGCGCTTCTCAATTCGACCCCATTCCTCGCGAATCGTCTTGCTGATGGCCACATTTCTCCGGGTTTTGGTAGGGTTGTCGTGCGTGGAGCTAATGGCGGCCGATTTCCAGGCCCTCAAGGTGTACGCCGGTAGCGCGCAGCAATCTCTCGCGCGGCGATTCCTCGGTAGCAAGGGGAAGTCTGAACAGCAACCTAAACCCCAGGAACAGCAGCAAGAGCAGCAGCAGATACTTCAGGCCCCGGCCTTCCCTCCGCCCTCCTACCCTACAGGTTTCTAGCACTATGCAGCAGGAGCTCTAGATTTGGTGTAAATTAAGCTATTCCAGTCACATTATTGGCTAATTTTATCAAAAATGTTATGGTAGGGTTATCCTGTATGGAGCTGATGATGGCTGATCTTGAAGCCCTCAAACTGTACATCAACTACTATTCGGCCATCCTCACTACGCCGCTCCCCCAGCATTATGATCCTGACCTCCTTGCTTATTACTTTGCTTCACGTCCTCATATCCTTGCGTCTCGCGTCATTCAGGTTAACTATGAGCCCTTCATTTGCCTTTTAGTGCTAACCTATACTTGCTTCCAGTTGTTAACTCCATTTGCTCTTCAGATACTCTTCACATTTCTCTCAGCTGTGGTAAAGATGCGGATTTCTAAAAGAGCTCAGTTGACCACAGATGCTACCCATAGT
Source organism: Cymbopogon citratus (assembly GCA_031170775.1). NCBI lineage: Eukaryota > Viridiplantae > Streptophyta > Magnoliopsida > Poales > Poaceae > Cymbopogon > Cymbopogon citratus. Next base: position 5,268 of record DXKC01005188.1, read on the forward strand.
AGTGGCAGCAGCAGCAGCAATGGCTTCGATGATACTCAATTTATGGTCGGCCAACTTCTCAAGGAGACATTTCTTAACCTTGGGCCTACTTTTGTTAAAGGTTGGGTAGTCATGCTTGGCAAGACAGCATCAAGGCAAGGTGGTGGTCACCTGGCTCGGATTGCCTCATGACATCTGTCTTTTCTTATGTATGCAGTTGGACAATCACTTTCCACAAGACCTGATATCATAGGTTCAGAGATTTGTGAGGTTAGGTAAATTTCTCCCTGTTCTGCATTTTTGTTGCCTCATTAGTGTTTGCCTGATAGTTAAGTGGTCTTCACATTATCTTAGTAGAAATTGACTAGTTCATTGCTACTCAATTTTAGGCCCTTGCTGAGTTGCATGAAAAAGTTCCTACTTTCCCAAGAGAGGATGCAATGAAGATCATTGAGGAAGAATTTGAGTGCCCTGTGTCGCATGTGTTCAGTTACGTTTCGGATGAGCCTGTAGCAGCTGCTTCTTTTGGACAGGTAATATACTCATGTTCCTCCTTCCTGCTTGTGCGATGTTAGAACAAGTCATTTGGAATTTCTGATGTAGTCATATTCGATTTTCTGTATCATTATTCTCAGTATGTACTATTGTGCTCAAGGAAGTCTTGTGTTTTTTTTTTCTTACTTCAGGTCTACCAGGGGCGCACAGTTGATGGTGCTCTTGTTGCAATAAAGGTTCAGCGGCCTGACCTTCTACCTTCCGTACTGAGAGACATCTATATTCTACGCCTTGGGGTATGTTTTTATCTAACATATAAGCTGTTGCTCTTCACCCATCCAGTGATTTCTGTTGTGCTTATGAAACTCTTTGCATGCTTTCTCATCATCTGCCCATGATCATTTTCCTGGGTTTTAGTGCTTTTATTTGCTGTCCCTTAATGTGCTATCTGTGATTTTATTGTTTGCATGGGATTTGTTTGTAACAGAAAAATGCACGGTCCTATTTCCAATACGTATAGCCTTTCTCTCACCTTAAGAAATGCTGCACTTAGTAGTTAGCTTCCCTGTTCATGAATGTGCTTTAGCTATAACTTAGTGTAATCGTGACTGTAGTATTACAACATTTTTTTATCACTTTAGTCTCATTCTTGTGATGCTTTTTTATTTAGTTGTTTACCTCCTACAATTTATTTCAGCTTGCTTTGATACGGAAGATAGCCAAGCGAAGAAGTAATATTTCTCTTTATGCTGATGAGTTGGGTAGAGGTTTCGTCGGCGAATTGGACTACAATATTGAAGCTGCTAACGCTACCAAATTCATGGTGCTTTTTTTTTTCTTGTCTCTTACCTGTGCTTTTACTAACTTATATGATACTGTTAGGTTTGGTATTTTAGCTTATAATTTCCATTCTTGCAGGAGGTTCATTCTAGATATCCTTTCATGCTAGTTCCTAAGATTCTTAAACAACTTACTAGAAAGAGGGTTTTGACAATGGAGTGGGTGTCTGGTGAGAACCCCAAGGATTTGCTTTCTTTGTCTAAAGGAGTTTCTGAAAACAATACTCAAGCTTCAGATAAGCAGAAGTTGGAAGCAAAATCTCGTCTTCTTGACCTGGTATTTACTAATGATTTGAATAAATTGTTATCAACTAGCCAATATTTTCCTCTTGAAAAAATTTGGAATTGAAGTTGTTTATGGGGAAGAGCTTCTCTATCAATTTCACATCGTAACTGAGGTAGTTGTGTACCATTTCACACTTATTTCAGAAACACAGCACTTTAAAACATCTATATATTGGCATAAACTTACAATGACTAGTACATTTCACAAGCTTAATTTAAACTTCCTGCCCAATATGTTTTAACATTTTGTTAATTATTCATAAGGTCAATAAAGGTGTAGAGGCATCGCTAGTGCAGCTTCTTGAGACAGGCTTGTTGCATGCTGATCCTCATCCTGGTAACTTGCGTTATACTCCTGAAGGTCGTGTCGGGTAAGCTATACTCCAAATAAATTCTAAAAATGGTTTCACATGCTCTATACTTACATAGTTGCTTTTCGTGTTTCCCTTAATTCGCATTTCATGTGATATGAGATACTTACATATTCCTAAATACATCAGGTTTCTAGATTTTGGTTTGCTTTGCATGATGGAGAGGAAACATCAGCGTGCTATGCTTGCAAGCATAGTACACATAGTAAATGGAGATTGGGCTTCCCTCGTTTATGATTTGACTGAAATGGATGTAGTTCCACCAAAAACCAATCTACGTCGTGTGACAATGGTAATTCAGCAAACTGCAGCTGTATCACGTATCTTTTATGTTTTCAGTTCAGTTCCTTGGAATTGCCGCTTATACAGTCTGTTATTGATGTCTGGCTGAAATGAAATGGTTGAACATAAGACTGTCACTAAATGAAATGAGCAACAGAAGTAAACTAGTTGATTGGAGTCCATTTGTTTTATTGAAATTCATGTAGATATGCTATATTTGTGGGCCAGGGACCCTCTTGTCAACCTCACGACAAGTGGCATGTGCTATATTTGTCGAACATGAGCTTAATGTTATATGGAAGATAGGATTTATACTAAAATATTGTGGCGTTGTTTGATGTTGATGTCTATGTTGCGTTTTGTATGTTCCCTCTTTACCAGTTGGGTAAAGAGGAGTTTATAATCGTCGACCTGATGTCCCATATTAATATGGTCTGATCATTGTTCAGTGAATTTAGTATACAAATATTAATGCATACACTAACCATTTTTGTCAATGATTGTATTTTGGGTCTTCCACGTGATAGGATTTGGAGGATGCATTAGGCGAAGTAACCTTTGAAGATGGAATTCCAGAAATCAAGTTTAGTAAGGTGGGTAGTTCACTCTATTGTAGGTTCAATTCAGTGCAGGGGTGGCTTGCTATATTTTATTTCAAAAGAAGTTTTTTTCACATTGCTTTTGCCCTCATTTATTGCTGCTTATACCTTTTTAGGTGCTTGGAAAAATTTGGTCTGTGGCATTTAAGTATCACTTCCGTATGCCACCTTACTATACACTGGTTCTCCGGTCACTTGCCTCTTTGGAAGGTTAGCTTGTTCAGTTAAAATTGAGATACCGAACTAATTCAATGCATATGCATATAGGCTTCTTTTCAAAGACGCATATTTTGATGGCAACTATTTTTGAGAGGTTTATTGTTTTGCTTCCTTTCTTATTGATAGGACTGGCCGTGGCAGCAGATGGGACTTTCAAAACATTTCAAGCAGCATACCCGTTTGTTGTTCGGAAGCTTCTTTCCGATAATTCACTTGCAACAAGAAGACTTTTGAATCAGGTAACATTCATTTATCTCATTAAGTATGTCTGCAGAACTATCCTCTGAGGTAGGCCCATTGGTGTAGTACTAGGGCCAGCATCAGAGCCTTGTGGTGTGTTTGGTTGGCCCAAAAAGCAATAGCCAGGCCAGGTTGGGCCAGTTTTTTGGTGTTTGGTTTACTAGGCTACAAGTTAGCCAGGCCATGGGAGAGCCATCCGTACTGAGATAGCCTGGGCAGAAGGGAATGCCCAAATCGGGCGTTCTAGTCTGGCCTGGCTTGCGCCAGCCTCCGGCGGTGTTCCTCTCACCGCTCGTGCCTCTCACCACGCATAGGGGTGGGTGCTTGACGGGAGCTGCCGCGCAGGAACGGATCCTCGCCGGACACCGCCGCTGTCCCCCTGCTCGTGATGTGCGGCCGCGGCGGTGACGGATCAGCACGCCATGATGGACCACGCCCACCAGCTCCGTGGCCTCCTCCATCGCCGCCTCGAAGTCGTTGAACACCCTCCCCGACCTGAGCTGAGGCCGCCAGATTCGGGAGCCTCGCTTGGTGGCGGGCGCGGAGATTCAGGCCTGTGGCGGAGGTCTCCGTCTCGCCGGATTCACCAGCGTGTGTGGGACCTCAGCGCGATGGCTGCCGCCGACTGCGGCGGCGGCGAGGCCAAGTAAAGGCGTCGGGGCTGGGGTGCGTTCCTAGAGGCGGCGCACGTCTCCTGATGTCGTGCGCGGCGTCAAGCTCGAGAACGAGGTCATGGCGTGCCTCAAGGCCGTGTACGAGTACCGCGACTCCGTCCACCTCGTCATGGAGCTCTACGCTGACAGGGAGCTCTTCCACCAACTCGAGGAGTGCGGGTGCTTCTCCGAGCACGAGGCCGCCGTGCTGTTCCGGTACCTCATGGAGGTCGTGGTCGTCACGCATTGCCACAACAAAGGGATCGTGCTCCTCCTCAAGTTTTTGGCTTGCTTTTGTTCTGTGATCTGAATCCGAGGTGGATGGGAACCATGCTCAGCTTGGCGTGCTCTGCTCCTCCGTCCACCCCGTGTGCTTGCTGTCGTACGCCGTTGTCTCCTCGGTAGACTTCGGTGGCAGGCTGGGCCATTGCCGGCGCCCTGTCCTTTGCTCCTCGCGACGGTGTACGTGGTGCGCCGCCGTATGCCGGGGCCGGAGCTGCCGCCGCGTGTGGCCAGGCCCTGCCGATTCCGTCACCGAGCTCGCTGCAGAGCTCGACTGGTGGTTCGGTGGCGCGTCGGAGGTGGCGCCGTGGAGCGCGTGGTTGAGGCACTGGCTGCGCTCGCGCTCATCGGTATGGGCGGCGTCGGCGGCTCCCCTGTTCGCGCGCTGAATTTGCTGCCGGCGCCATGCCACCACCACCATGCACTGCAGGTGTCTGATGAAATACCTGAAAGCGGTGAAGTTACCTATACAAAGAAGAGGTGATTGTATCCTAACCAAACCACACAACCAAACACAATCTATTGCTAGCCAGGCTCAAATGATACATGCAACCAAACAAGATCACGTTGGCTTGCTTCACCCAGGCTAGACTTAGCCAGGCTCTGTTGGTACTAGCCAGGCTAGAGTTACACACGAACCAAACACACCATTGTTGGCTTCAACATCAAAGTTGGACCAATATAATCATGTTATGCTGTATTCATGTTCTCCTTGTAGACTGCATTTATGTGATTACTAACACCAATCGGTTTTCTTACACAGGCAATTTTCAACAAAAGGAAAGAGTTCCAATGGCAGAAGATTGCTGCGTTTCTGAAATTGGCTTCAGCAAGGTTTGTGTCATGGTTCTTATCTCTCTCTCTTTTTGTTTGTATAAACTGGTGTTTTAATATGTTGGTTCTTTCAGTGCCCTCTTAAATTATTTAGTTAGTAATAGTGATATCTTCTGGTTAGTCAAATACTCCCTCCAGTCAAAAATACTTATCACATTTGGTTTTGAATGGTCTTTGATGTACATATTTGACCACCAATTTCTTCTAGAATATATTCTTAAAAACCGTTTTCAGTTCAATTCTACACACACAACCTACACATTTCAAACTAAACAGTTTAAAAGTTCGGGGGCATAAACTCTTTGGTGTTTTTTTTAGTTAAAGAAAATAAAATGCTTGGAAGATGTTATATGCTTAGTTTTGTTGAGTTGAAGGATGATACGCATGTGCTAACTACAATTGGCAAGCAAACAGACAGTTTTTTTCCCTACTTGCATGCCCATTTCTGTTATTTTCATGTTTGAAGGACCAACTTCAAGTATAACAGTGAAGTTTTGCCAGAGCCTGACATGAAGGCCATGAATGTGGCTAGCCTTGTAGAGATCAGTGATTTATCTTCACTTGACCTAGCTACAGCTACACCAGAGAGGGCATTGCATACTGCAAACCTGTGTGTGAGGCTTTTATTATCAAAGGACAACGTTGTGATTAGGAGACTTATTATGACAGCGGTATGTATCACATCTTATCTGTGCACTTCTTTACTTGTGTCAACAGGCCCTCTTGACGACATTTGAGATTGACCTAGTTAGCTCACTCTGAATCCTATCATGCAGGATGCAAAATCTCTTGCCCGTGATCTGATCTCCAGAGATGCCTTGATGTTCCGGGTGCTCCTTAGTAAGGTTATAGCGGATGTTGTCTGCCAATGGATGTTGAATGCCACAGGCTTGAAACGAGTTGCGGAGGCCAGGATCCAGACGCCCATGACCACAGAAAAGAACGAAGGACATCTGGTGCTGGCTGAAGAATCATCGACCCTGATGGCACTCCAGGCGGTAGTAAAAGACCGAAGGATGCAGCTCATATTCACCAAGTTTGTGAGGGAGTTGAGACAGGAGCCTGTCTTGATGATTAGGGTGAGCTGGAACATGTTCCTCATCTCAGTCTCAGCTGCCGCTGTAGGCCTGCACCGTTTCATGGTGTTCCTCTTGAAGGAGGGCAATGCCTGGTTCTTGGATGACGTCAAGAAAATGAAGATTTGGCTGATGGAGTTCTCGAAGCGGCCGTCTAATTTGGAGATTGAAGGAGTTCGGTGAATGGTGGTGGCTTTTGGTGAAGGATTTAGTAGCTGCATGGTACTCTTGTTTTGGGGTTACTTTCTGTATTGAGTGAATTCTGTTCATGTTTACGCTGGCTGTTTGAGCTTGCTTGCCTGCTGCTGTTCCCAGCCAGTTTCTAACGTTGCTTTATAAAAGGAAGGGTTTTCTCCGTCAAAAAGGGGAAAAATTACCGGCGCTTTCGCCGTGGCTAGTTCAGATTCAGAGCCTATAAGCACAGCGACCGCTGAGAGTGTAAAGATGGTTTTTGGTTGCTCGTGTACTGTGTACCTGTATATAAACGTTGGATCAGTGAGTAATTCTCAGTAGTTGTTCCTAAACTTGTTTAGGTGTAACATATATGCTTGTATAAATTTGTCGGGTTCCTAAACTGAGCTATCTCCTGCCACAAGCTCAATGCGCAATGGGTTGGAAGGCTGGATCCGACGACAATATTTGACCCTTTGGGCCAAAACATGGGCCCATCGCACCGGGA
>DXKC01005191.1:0-10092 GCA_031170775.1 Cymbopogon citratus
CACCAACCAATCAAGAATGATACGATCCACTTCATATCATCATGCAACCATATTGGTTCATCGATCTTGACATCTCTTGCTCTTCACCATTGTGTCGGTCCATCGGCGCCAAGTCTTGCTCAAGCTTCACCGCCACGCGGTCCATCACTTCAAAGCCTCCGACTTGCCCTTCACACTTGCAACCGGTCCATCAAGCCAAGTCTTGTCTTGATGTTCTCCACCTTGATCACATGACTCCATGTCATGTCACATATGCAATTAAGCTCCATCATGACACCATCACATGTGAACTAATCTTCCTGTGAAATCTCACTTGACCACATATTAGTTTACCTAATGTTGTCACTCAATTACCAAAACCAAACAAGGACCTTTCACCCGCGCCTCCATGTCGCAGATCCGGGGGTTTGGGCACCGGATCCGGCCACTAGGGACCTGGATCCGTTCCTAGACCTCGCCGGCAGCACCATGCCCGACGATTATTCCATAGCTCGGAGGGAGAGAGGGTGGAGAAGCGGGAGGAGGAAGAAGGAGGCGGCTTGCAGGGGAGGGCCTTTTTGAGCTTCCCTGCAGTGGGCCGCCGCCACCGCTGCCCGGAGCGGCGGCGGCGGCGGCCGGAGATGGCGGAGCGGGCGAGTCGCCCCGGGAGGACGACGCATTGCGATTTCCTTTTATTTTGAACTGATGGAAATTACACTCCATATAAACCACACAAATTTTCTTCATGGCATTTTATGTGACCCTTTCTTATGGTCCTTATGATTTCATGATGGCGTCTTCTGTAAACTTCTGTTTCATTTATTATACTGTAATAGTTTACTAACAAAGCAAAACAAATTGCAGGTTCTTCTGGTTGACCAATCTGATAAATTTGTATTCAAACCCATGCTGTATGAGCTATTATCAGGAGGTACTTCTGTTTAAATTAAATTGTTTAAATACTTTTGATTATTCCTTTTCACAAGTTTTCACATTTCAATCTGTTGCTGTTTGACCTGGTTGCCAGAAGTGGATGTCTGGGAGATAGCTCCATCTTTTACGGAGTTGCTGAAAAACACTAGTGTTCAATTTGTGAGAGATAGTGTAAAGCTTCTGCACCCTTCTGATCACTTTAGAAGAGGACCTGGAGAACCATCCACTGGTGGAGTTGTTCATCTGGAAAGTGGCACTGTCATTGAATATGATTGGTAAGAATAGTAAATTCTACATGATTGCAATGGCTTCTAAGTTCAAGGCTTCCTGTTAGGAACAATTTTAAAGTAGTTTGCTAATTCATTTTTTTCATATAAGACATGTTTAAGGATATTGAAAAATAATAACAAGCTGTTATTTGCTGCTACAAGTTTTTAGATTGTAAAATTAAGACTGCCAGTGTCTGTCTCAGTAACTTGTAACATGAACTTAGCATTGCCTGAACTGTGTCTCTTTTTTCCTGATAACCATGTAGCATGGGTCCACTCGTTCAGGCTGCTCCTGAATCATGATATGAATGGATTTTGTTTTTTGATTTAACAAGTAGATTGTCAATAATGGATAATAGGGTTAGACTAATTTTGTTTGCTGTCTATTTACAATAAGCTTATTGCTGACATTTGTTTTGGAATGGGCAGCCAGGCTCGTTCTAGCTTTAGGGGCTGAAGCTAAAATTGATGCTGTTCCCGGTTCAGCTGAATATGCACTTCCTTTCACAACATTAGAGGATGCTCTGGTAAGCACAAATCACCTCATGAAGTTGTATATATACCCATTGCAACTAATCTATTGTTGGAACTACTAATATTAGCTTGTAAAGTGAAATCTACTACTGCAACAAGGGAATCATACCAAGAGTTCTAAATGAGCAACAGTTAGACTAGCAAAACAAGCTAGGCAGTTGGGAGTCGGGACACAAGTTCATAGTGTTCCTTTTATGTTAGGTTTTATTCCATGCCACTCCATGCCCAATGAGATTGGCTCTACAAATTTCCAATGGGGTGTACTACTGTCATCTCTATAATGTGTTTTTAATTGATGGAATCAATTAATTTGCAAAACAACTATAATCAATATTAACATGGGGGCCACTATTTGATCTATGTCATGAATTTGTTGATATGACTGAATTAACTGTTTCAGGGATTACAGATCCTATTGTGCAGCATAGTGCATAGATAGCTCAAATGCTCAATCGTGGTTCCATGACATCAATTTCTGACAAACTATGTAGCAAGTGGATCATACTTTTTGAAATAACTCAATACTTAAAAAAAATAAGTGTCAATTATTTATATACATCATGTTTGTTATTATCACTGTTATTAGCTATTCCTAGTATTATAGATCCTGTTGTGCATAAATAGCTCAAATGCTCATCCATAATTCCACGACTATCAAATACTCCAGTTGTTTATTTCTTAAATATTATTTTACAGAGAGTTGAAAGCATGTTGAAAATGCTTGAGAGGAAAAGGTTTGGTAAGAGTTCCCCTACTATTGAAGTGGCAATTGTGGGGTTGGGCTATTCTGGTGTTGAGTTAGCTGCGACTATATCTGAGAGATTAAAAAACACTGGGACTGTAAAGGCAATAAATGTTCAAGCAACCATATGTCCCACTGCTCCACAAGGAAATCGCGATGCTGCTCTGAAGGTAAGAAGCTAAAAGGTTCTGTACGTAATGAACTGTTCTGATCATCTTTATATTAAAATTTTAATTTATTGCATATTCCATTTGAATGCTCTGGGGTCATCTCGTGTCTGAATTCTGATCAAGTTGGAGGGTTGTAGATTTAGTGCAATGTTGCTATCCTTATTATCATAGAAATCCCTTCACTTTTTGTGACATGTCACCAAACAGTATATTTCCATTGGGCTGTTTATGGATCCTATATTCCCATGCAATACAACATGGAGAAGTCATGCTATTCCTTTACTATTTTACATAGCAGTGTTTGCCCTCGATGATATATTGTTTTCATATCTGTACTTCTTCAATTGAGGAAATTATATTTCTGGGCTATCAGCTAATTACTAAAGAAATTTTGGTTCCATTACTTTCTCATCAGGTTCTTGAGTCTCGGAATATTCAGCTTTTCTTGGGATATTTTGTGACCTGCATTAAAGAGGCTTCTACATCTGATGATTCAAGTAGCACAGTTACATACTCTGAAGTTGACGGTGATCATAGGAAACTAATTTTGGACCTTCAGCCTGCTGAAAGGGGCCTCAAAGGCCAGACTCTTGAGGCTGATTTGGTGCTTTGGACAGTGGGTTCAACATCTCAGATTCCCCGGTTGCAGCCTCCTGATGCTCCCTATGTTATTCCTCTGAATGGTCGGGGGCAGGTGGAGACAGAGGAAACCCTTCAAGTAAAAGGCCATCCCCGGACATTTGCGATTGGTGATTCAGCAGCTCTAAGGGATCCATCAGGCAAACTCCTCCCGGCCACTGCACAGGTAAGAGATTTGGGATTTTGCTTCAGGCTGATGCTGCAGGCCTGCACCACTAGTCACGTCACTAAAGAAACTCTGATCTCCTAGGTTGCCTTTCAACAAGCAGATTTTGCTGGATGGAATCTCTGGGCGGCAATAAATGACCGGTCACTCCTGCCATTCAGGTTCAAATCTGTCTTTGTTCATTTATTCAAAGCATTGCTAATTTGTTTAATTTCTTGCCATTAGTATTCCACATCTTAGTGGGACCTAGGAAGGGTTGAACTCCATAGGAAAATGTTTTGCAGGTTCCAAAACCTTGGTGAGATGATGGCTCTTGGTAGAAATGACGCCGCAGTAACAGCAAGTTTCATTGAAGGGCTGACCTCTAGGACATGCTGGTATGAAGTTATGAACACTTTGACCCATGCTCATTCACTTTCACCTATGTGTAACTGAAATTGAGCTTGGCTCTGCAGCTCGGAAGCTTGTGTACTGCCTCAGAATGCCCACGGATGAACACCGGGTGAAAGTTGGAATCAGCTGGTTAACAAAGACCGCAGTCGATACACTTGCCTCCGTGCAAAACGCAGTAAGTAACACGCTCACAGGCTCATGAGTCATGACTGTACGGATCTTAGGTGTATATGTCCTGCAATCCTGAACCGAATGAACTGGAGGGCAGATCGATATCCATCCTATGTACCAAATCTTTGATCTTCTCGATTTGTCCGTACTGTACTTTTTCATCAAGCTGTTATGTTCCTACAGTAAGCATTTGTACAAGTGACGAATTGTATTTACGGAGTGGTTACGTATCTGGTACAAGAGCGGGAATGATTTGTTATATAAAAACATGTCTGGCTCTGCTGATGACTGATTGACTGTGGTGTTGTATTACAGTTGCAGTACATGCATGTTCGCTTGGCGGCGCTGAGCAATTTTAGGCGTTTCGTTTATTTTCTTTAAATTTTCCAAATTCCTGTGGGTTTCTTGTGTAGCATGAAGCATCTCTGCCGGTAGCATTTTTTTTGGAAATTCATAATGTGTTTTCGAAATGGAAAATATTCTGAACCACTCACATCACATGGGAAGGTAACACTTTTTTTTTTTTGAAATGGAAAAGGTTCTGAACCACGGCCTAATTTTAGATCGGTGAATTGGGGCCAGAAACACTGTATCAGATTTCCTATAGCATTTCGTTTGTATTTGGTAAAAATTGTCCAAACTTTGACTAACTAGGTTTAAAATATTCGTCTCGCAAAGTACAATAAAACTGTGCAATTAGCTTTTGATTTTATCTACATACTTCATGCATTTGTTGATATTTTGATGTGATGGAAAATTTTCTTTTTGCATAGTGAATTTGGAACGAGGAATTGAGAATCTAAGCACGGCCCACGTGGGAAACAAAAATCGCTTTGAAGTGCCGTTGTAGTCAACTCCTCACCAACCCTCAACTGCAGCCTTTTCAATATTTTCGTGAAACCTCTCCATCTGAATTCGTTCGCCTCGCTGTGCTGTACAGACTCAAGAATCCATGGATAATGGTCAAAACAACCATAATACCTTTGTCTTCGGTAGCTTGATAGATTTGATAACGGTAGTTTCAATGACTCTCTTGTTCAGTTGTGTAGAATTGACTATTAATTCTTTTCCTTATTAACTCATCCTTTTGTCTTTCCAGGGTGCTAGCACAATTGACTATAAGTCTGTTCCAGATCATCTTTAGGCTGCTACCACATGGAAGGATATTTTGTTCTTTTGGAAAATTCATGTAGGACATGTGTCACTGACAGATGGCTTTTGGTGAAGATTATTTTGTTCTTAGCCCTAACAATTATATGGCTAATTTTACATATATATATTATAGTGGTGTCTTTCAGTTTCAGCTTGTCTTGGTTATTTAGAGCATGTAACTATTGAAATTGAACATACTTATTGAAATGCTTTGTGTGTGCGCAATGCACAGTGATCATGTAAAAATACTTATTCAAATGCTTTGTGTGTGCACAATGCCCTAAATATTTTTTTTGAATTGCCAGCATGTAAAAATAGTGAGGGCATGTGTGCACTGAGCACGTAATTAATTCCTACCTGGGTTGTATTTGGGCCAAAATTACAATTGGACTCTCCTATTTCAAGTGAAGAAGCTGTTTCTTTTATTAGCCATTGGATGAGGAATGGAGGGCATCCAGTGAGGGGTAAGTCCCCTGTGACTTACCTTGAGTAAGTTAGACAATCCTGCTCGAGCCCGAGCATGCGCGCTCGCGCGGGCTTAAGCATCTCCAGCAGTTGCCTAATCCCACCCCTCATCCCCATAAATCTAGCATATTGGAAGAAATTGGTCACTTTTTACCTTCCAACAGTTTTCAATAACTTCCCCAATTTTTGGTGGCCACCAAAAAACACCTCTTCTCCCCTCAAATAGAAGGGGACTTGCATCTCCCCCCAAGAGTTGGGACCCACCTCCACCGTCGTCTTCCTCCTCTTGCCCGTCGGCACAGGTCCGATTCTCAGCGACGGTGAGCTCCTCGACGGCGTCGGCATGGCCGCACGGACTGGATCTGATGCGGGGGAGAAGCACAGACTGCTGGAGGCGAACGTGGCGGAGGAGCTCGCATCCATTTGCAGAGGCAGTAGCAGGCCCCATGGCGGGGAGAAGCCTTGATGCTCTCCATGGCGAGCTCGCCCCCCGCCTCCACGCCCTCCATGGCGAACCGGCGTCGACCTCCACACCCTCCGCGACAGGCCCGTCCCGTCGCGACGCCCTCTGCGGCAAAACTCATCATCCGTCGGCGGCTAGGCGCATGGGAGAGTTGCGGGCGGCGCTGTGGGCGAGCTGCGGGAGATGCGCTGTGCGGTGGGGGTCTTCGGGTGGAGGTGTGGACGAGCTGTGGGAGGAGTGGTGGTTGAGGGCTTCGGGCCTTCGGCGGCGACGCGGAGTAGCGATGTATGGTACGGAGTAGGAGAGGAAGAAGAGGGGAAAAGAAAAAGGGAAAAGAAAGAAAGAAAAACAAACAGATGGGTCCTATATTTTGGGAGAGAATATTAGCGTTCTGTTGTACCATATCCTCCAATACTTCTAAACTAATATTGGGCTACCCCAATACTATCTTATTGGGGGAGATATATTGGGGAATGCTGGAGATGCTGAGTAGATCATGCCTCCGCACCTAATTTGAACCGTAATAATAAAAAAAGGATAATCAATACGAAACTACACTACACATTTTGATTATAAACAACACTAAACAGCATCAAATATTAGTGTGAACAGTGTTTTACACTGCGTGAAGACAAAATAATTTCATCCCCGCAAGTAAACTCGGGAACCACACATCAAACAGAGAAAAATAAACAAAAAGAAAGACTTAGACAAAATTTTCCATATATTATTGTATTTGTCATATAATTTCTGGATCTTGAATAGGACATTGTATTTGAAAGCTGAGATCGCGTTTAATAGGGAACTATATTATTAGATAAATACAGTATAAATGTTTCATTTAAATTTAGGTTCTCTCTCCAAGCAGACTGAATTCATATTCTGCAAAGAATAGAATAGATCAATATGCTGATATCTCAAACCTCATAGCTATTCATTCTTCTTCACTCCAATATGTTCTTTTGAGCTCGTTCATATTCATTTTCGGTTTTGTCACCGTTGAAAACTTGAGATCGGCAATTCGCCATGGCTTGGGAAGGAGCAGCTAGCTGACTGAATTATTGCGATTCCGTTGAGGAACGGATCCGTTTCACCAATCTAAATGCACCCTAAAGTCAGTTTGTGATAATAGAAAACAGAGAGCGAGACTTTGGCCGTTCGTTCTTCAGACCATCTTGTGGAGACTTTGGGATGCGAGAAATGGTGAAATCTTCAGGAGCGAGAACCGTCGGCGCGATCTGTAATAGAGTGTGATGACTAACTTGGAAGCGTCGGCTCCGAAATGAAGCTGATGTAATTTGCTTTACCGCCTGGCGCAATCGCCTTCTCTCCTGTGATACTCTGAACAACTCTCCCTGGGCATGAGCTCTTATAATGAAATGGTAGGTGGGGAAGCTCCCCCACCCCCCACCAAAAAAGAGAGAGAGAGAGAGAGCGCGAGAGCGAACGAGACAACGAGCGACGATAGATCGGATCCAGTCATCCAGACAGAACAAACCACGCCGCAGCACGAGGGACGCTGACAACGATATGACATTGAACGCGCGTACCTTTTGTTCCTCGGATCAGGGGAAGACGGCAAGACGCCTCCACCACCTCCGGAGGCGCAGTAATGGAGTCCGGTGAGCTCCAGCGCCAACCCGGGCCGTCCGTCGGCTCCAAACCCGACGGCCGAGGCGGCTGGCGCGCGGCGTCCTATCTCATCGGTAAATTCCGCAGATCTTGACTCGGTTTTCTATATCACTGTCACGCGAAACTAACTTGCTCTGCCTTCACCATGGCTCTGCAGTGGTCGGATTCTTGGAGCGTACCGGGTTCTACGGCGTGCAGGGAAACCTAATTATGTTCCTGACCGGCCCGCTCGGCATGCCCACGGCGTCCGCGGCCGCCGGCGTCAACGCATGGGCTGGGACCGTACAGGTGCTGCCACTCGTCGGCGCGCTCGCCGCCGACTCGCGCCTCGGACGGTACCGCGCCATCCTTGCCGCCAGCGTGCTCTATCTGCTGGTTAGTGCTTTTGGACGACTGCACTAGTTCGCTCTTTTTTCGTGCTGATCTCAATCCAGGTTATGTACAAGTGAGACCGAACTTTTCAATCAAATCTTGAAAAATATAAAATTTGCGATGTCTGACTCTGTTTCCGAAATGCAACCCAACGACGGCAGAGCTTGGGAATGTTGACGGCCTCATCCGTGCTGCAAACACCGCGGCCTCATGACCCGACGAGCTCTGCCTCTGCGCCGTCGACGTCGCCTGCCCACCTCGCCTTCATCTACGTCGCGCTCTACCTGCTGGCACTGGCACAGGTCGCCCTGCTAGTGGGCTGGGCTGAAATGGATTGAATGGTTTGGGTTGTGCGTGGGATTGCTATGGGCTGGGAGCAATAGATTTCACGGGTGGCTTGGTCTGGATCGATTTGGGTCTACGATTCAATGGATTGGGCTGGTTTCAATTGATTAAACGGCTCCAACCGTTTCCAACCCATGGCTGCAAACAAGTTACAGCCCAGCCTCGTCACTGCATTGGCCGAAGCATTGCCCACCCGTCTTCTTCTCACCAGTCCGCCGCCACCTAGTCCGCCGCGCGCCGCCCAGGCCGGCTTCCCATGAGCGCGTCGCCCACCCATGAGTGCGTCGCGGCTTCTAATCCCGAGCCCCTTCGCGCGCCATGCTCAGGCCGGCATCTTCCCGGCGCGCAGGCTGGCGGTCCCTCCGCGCACCGCCCAGGCCGCGGTCCCCCACGCACCGCCCAGGCTCAGGCCGGCATCTTCCCGGCGCGGGGGCCGGCGGTCCCTCCGCGCGCCGCCCAGGTCGCGGCCCTTTCGCGTGTACTGCATCCCAGCCTCTCCCTCTTCTTATCTTCTTCCCAGCCTCTCCCTCTTCTTATCTTCTTCGTTGCCAGACTTCCACGCGTAATGCATACCCATAGCTGCTGCTGCTCAGCCCACCCCCGCTTTGGGTTCAAATGAATTAGTAGGCTAGGCTGGTGTGGGGAGAAGAAACCAATTAGTGGGCTGGGTTGGTTTTAAAGATTGTGCATGTCACTGAACTTTGGTTTGGGTTCAGATTGGATTTGAATCTACTAGCAGGGTGAGTTGGCGGCATGGCCTTAGCGGAGGCGCGAGGGGACGTCTTTCGCGCGACGGCTGCGTGACGCAGTTAGGTTGGATGGGAAGCAAAACACGCCGTAAGGTAAGGACGTCCCTATCTCGTAACTGTTGTATGGGAAATCTACACACATCTGACGGAGTAGATTTGTTGCTGATGCCCCTAATTTTTAGGCTCTTTTATAGAGTAGATAGAATAGAATAGAATAGATAGATAGATAGATTGCTATGTTTTATGAGCTATATACATATATTATTCACTACCGGAGAGAAGCGATACGCCGAGTGTCCGACGATTCACCGAGTGCCAAAAACTAGACACTCGGCGAATCTCAAGTTCGCCGAGTGGATGAAGAAAGGCACTCGGCGAAGATATGCACTCGGCAAACTACCTCTTCGCTGAGTGCCGGGCACCCGGCGTAGCGAGACACTCGGCGAACCTCTCTTCACCGAGTGCCTGGCACTCAGCGAAAGATGGACACTCGGCGAAGGCACAGATGGCGGGTCACGGTCGCGCACGCCGTTAAAGTTCGCCGAGTGCCAGCTGGCGGCACCCGGCGAAATAATAGGCTTCGTGGAGTGCCACCGGCCGGCACTCGGCGAAGAATTTTTTTTTGAATTTTGATTTGAAATTTTTTTGTAGCCCTTGTATATTGCATACAAGCCCATATAGAATTTTTGAGACTTTTTTATAACTTTTTGCTATATAATTTGCATTTACTATGTTTACTTGTATTTTTTCTGAAAAAGTAAATTTGAACTAGAGGTACAAGAAATCACGAAACATAGCCATTCAAAAAATGATATTCAAGTTGCAGAGTGTACTTTGAGGCCGTATCCAGAAAGTCACACAAAATTTTGTACGTCTTGTTCGCGAAATATGAGCAGTCGCTTGGGTTCAGGTGGTTTT
>DXKC01005192.1:0-14008 GCA_031170775.1 Cymbopogon citratus
GAACGGCTTCATTTCATGTGTCGGAGGGAAGGGCGCCGGCACGAAGCACGATGAGATCCCGCCGCCGCAATCCGCTTCGGGATCAACCCCCCGGCCGCCAGGAATGCGACCCTAACCATGTTGTTCATGGTAATCTCGGTCAATCGCAATTTTCGTATTTATAGTCACACCTCCTCTACTTACTCCCTCGATCTCAGAAAAGAAAGTGCATCTCACTTATATAAGAGAGTAAAAAAAGAGTCAAAAAATTTTTTAATCACAATTATACGTCAGGAGAGCACTTTGCCCCGCACACACAAAACAATAAAACTCAACCCCCACACGGCCACCCTACGTGTGTGGAATATTCCGCGTGGGACAAGACAACCTTCCTTCTGCATGTATACATGTAAGATCAGACAAAATTCCTTACATCGACCCGCTAGTATTTGAAATTTTTAAAGCTATTGTTTACAAATCGCGCATCTAAATTAATTTTTGATTATACCAATATGTTTCTTACAAAAGTCTTTCAAAATGATACGTCACTTCAATATATCTAGATAAGGTTTGTTAAAAAAATATATTTTTCTCATGTTGTTTTTGTTGATCATAACAAGGTTGTCCTAGGCTCAGGAAACAGTGTTCCCCTTTGGTAAGAAAAATGTTATTGGTCTTGGATAATGGTAATATTCATGTTCAGTAATAGAATAAAGACAACGTCACATTAATACTACAACAATATCCCGTTGATTTGCGTAATAAACAACCTAAAATACACAATTTCAAATCTCAAAAGTAAAAAAATGTTACTTTTAGTTGGACGGAAGAAGTGTACTGTAGGGAAAATTCCTCACTTCTAGCAAAGTCTGGCAAAAAAAACACAAGTCGCCTCCGAGAAGCTGATGTCCAGAGGCCCACGGGCCAAAAACGATTATTGATTAATTAGACTTAAAAAATTTATCTCGTAAATTAGAGACAAACTGTATAAGTAGTTAGTACTTTTTATCTATATTTAATGTTACATATATCCGACTAGAGATTGATGTAACAGAGAGTATAAAAATTTAGAATTTAAAAGGAAAGAGAGCACGGCCCTAGCGTGTTACATACATCTGACGTCAGGAACCGTCGCGTGTCACAGCATCACCTGATCCCCGAGGGCCGGGGCGGGGCGGCGGAAAGGCAGAGAGTCTGGAGCGGCGATGATACAGCAGATTTCAAACTGAAACTGAGCACCGAAGGGAGAGAGAGGGAAGGGGGGAGATAGAGGAGAGGATTAGAGGAAGGACGTTGGTTGGGAGCAGGCGGCTATTGCGGCCGCCGTCTTCCTGATTCGGCGCCCCCTCTCCGGATCGCTTTAGATTCGCACGATTTGAGGATCCTGCATTTCGCCATCAGATTGGTTGGGAAAAAAAATCAAGGTAATCTCCGTTGATGTCGTCAGATTTTTGCGTGCTATCTAGGGTTCTTCGCTGGTTCTAGACACGCTGATGGGTTCCCAACTGTGGTTTCCACAAGTCTTGGGCCGTGTGGCCGCAGTTCGCTCCCGGTGTCGCGTCCCCGCCGCCCACAGCGTTTCCTTTTCCTCCACGCCGCGGCCGTCCTTCGCGGCGTTTGCGCTTTCTTCTTCTCCATTCTGTCGCGGCGCCCTTCTACTCGTGGCGTAGACGAATCTCAACCCTAGTGCGCTGAAGGCAGGTCTGCACCGGCCTGGTACTCGTACCACTGTCTTGTTGAGCTCTCTCTTGAGGGGATAAGCAGGTATGCTGGTGGCGAGGTGGTGGCAAGTTATTGTGGACCAGTAGGGGTCAAAGAGCCTTCTGGCCAGTCCTGGAGTTGTCGCTGATAGTAAACCTCAGCTTAGGAGTTGATGAGATTAATAATTTGATGTTATAGCACCATGTGTTGCAGGTATTTCCCTTTAATTCTAGGATGTGTGAAATGTGTTCTAAGTAAATGAATTGCATTGCTTGATGTTACCAGTACAACATAGTGGCTGATTTGGGAAAACTTGAAAGATAGGTTATGTTGTTTTGAATTGTTTTAAATAAAATAGATAAGACATTTGTAACAACTCGATATTATATTGCACTTCAAAAGTAGGCAAGCTGGTACATGCTTGATATGCTCAATGCTAACTGTTTTTGTCGTTTTAAATAAAATAGAAAAGGCATTTGTAACAACTAGATAGTATATTGCACTTCAAAATTAGGCAAGCTGCTACATGCTTGATATGCTCAATGTTAACTGTTTTTGTCTTGAATTAACCCTTAATCCTATCCTATTTGGTTAGGATTATTTTTAAAGAGAGCATTCACCTAGTTCAGTTGAATGTCCTGCTTCTGTTGTTTTTTGGTATCTGAATAGCGGTAAGCAGTCCAACTGTTGTGATCTTGTATTACACCCATACTTCTAATCATACCATCCCCTAGTCTACCTGCTTCCAAGTCCCAACCTTCCTTTTTTTTTCCTCTGCTTTCACCTGCTATTTTATTCCTGACTATATTGCCATGAGCTGCCTCACCATCCCCGGTGTCACTACCATGCTATCATCATGAAAATTCCCGTGTCCGCATTGTTAGAGCCAGGCCAGTTTTCAAGTTCTCTTGATGTGTAACGGCCGTGCTTCCCAAATCCCTATCAAGCTTTTGCATATTCTTTCTGCTTATTGGTTTTACTATCTTGTTTATATAGGTAATAATGTTCTCATTATATTGTTAATGCTTGTTTTGTAAAGTAACCATTGAAAAAATTGTTGAATCTTAAGTTTCCATGCACAGGTGAAGGGGCAAGTTTCTGCAACTTAAATAACTAGAGTGAATATGTCTGACATGAATTTTGATGAGATTCTTGAGGTTCCTGACACTCCTGACCAAATACAGCAGTCCAAAGACCATGTTTCCAGCTCTATTGTTGGGAGGGATGACACATTGGCAGCTGCTAATCCATCTCCACGGCTCAGACTTAAATTTAGATTCAAGGACACTTCCCTGCATGGTTCATCAAGTCAAAATAATGCTTGTAGTGTATTTCCTGCAGCTTCAGATACTGATCATATTTTCAAACAAGCTGAAGCAGCACAGATTCTCGAACTGTCAAAAGACTACAATGCAAAAGTTTCCCTAAAGAAATCTGACAGGACAAGGATATCTGTTGACAAAGAAAACAGGGCTGGAAAACATGGCTTGGATCAGAGAAGAACGAACAACATAAGTTGTAGTGTAACTGGAGGAAGGAACCCTACCTTCCAAGTTAAAGATGGAGAGGTTGTTCAGCAGGATGCAGGTCATCAGAATGCAAACTTTCTAGGCATAGGATTAGGTCTTCCTACTATCCCAGAGGGAAAACCAGGAAACAGAACATGCACTAGCACTACTGATAAGCTGAAAGCTGTAACGGGTGCGGATGTTTGTTCAGGATCAAGTTCTGGGGAGGTCAAAGGGGAAGTGATCACTAACAAGGTCATTGCAGGACCTGCAAGCCCTCCGTGTGCTGTTCCTCGAAGGCATGTTGGCCAAAAAAGGCTGGTCCGCAATGGATGTATTTCTCCCTCTAACATAGCCAAGAGAAATGTAAAACTTGATGAAAAACGGAAAATGTGCTCTTCAAGTGAACATTTGCACCATCCACATCCTCAGCTTGATGTATTTGACAGAAGCAATGTGATTGACCTCACTGATACACCAATAATGACAAGGCAGAGATCCAAAGTGAACAATACATTTATCTCTGGACAAAATATGGACACGAGGGCCACAAAAAAGCTGAGGACAGACAGAACTGGCAGGACTACGGTTGCTTCGTCCGAATATCATGCAAACAGCAGCAATTGTTCTGAAGTTGATTTATCATGCCACAACAACAAAGGAAAAGGAATTATCAGTGACATCTTGGATAGTGATCAAATTGGAGAAGCTAATTTGAGGGGGTATGTTCTATCTGTTCTCATAAAAGCTGTCTTACTTCATCCCTTTTATGACTGGAATAACTAGTTCATTTCATGCTATAGTAGTTTTGAGTACTGATATGAGCTGAAACATTTGAGTATCATCTTCTCTTCTGAAGTTTAAAACATGGCAATATGGCTTGTGTAAGATATGGTAGTTGAATGAACTGATATAATTACAGTATAGTTAGCTTGATGGACATAGATTATGTTGAAACCCAACTGATTGCTTTAGAATGCATTTTATTTTTGTGCACTCAACTTTGTTTAGCAAGATACTTTATATTTCATATGAAATGAATACTTTTTTTTTCTGGTCAGTTTGCTGTTGGAGAAGCAACATGTGGTATGTCTTACTTTTACTTCTGCTGTTGCAGGTTTGATCTTAGTACTGCTGGAACTTATGTAAACAAAAACAGTTCTGACATAAACGCGGAGCAAGGTTGGAGAACAACACGCAATCACACAAGTAAATTACCCATTCCGTTTATGGGTAACACAACTGGTTCCAGACGAGAATCTGGATCTTCCATGCCATCTCATCAAAACCATGGATCTGCTGGAGGCAATCATGGCTCAGTTAGCGGAGCAACCCTAATGGTTCCTGATAGGTTAGGGAATAAAGCAATAATGATTGGTAGAGGAAGGAGAAAAGAAACCTCAACTTCTTCTCATACTGGTGAAAGCTCTAGTGCTGTTGACGAACCTAGAGGTTCTCTTCGATCGTCAAAAATATCAGCTGGCAGAAATCATACCAGTCATCAGCATAATATTCCTGTTATAACCATAGATGACGCATCCCCTGAAGCTAGACCTTGTTCGAGTGGATTCACTAATGCAACCTCTGTTGATCCTACCATAGAAGCACAATTGGAGTCGGATGAGTTGTTGGCTCGCCAACTTCAGGAGCAGCTTTACAGTGAATCTCCTCGTTTTGCTCCAACAGAAGAGGTAATTTCTCATCATTTCTCTCTTAACTCTTAAGTACTCCATTCAACATCTTGATGATTAGAAAACAGTCAGATTCTCAGTTTTCCATAAAACAGATTGATGCAATTGTAGCAATGTCACTTCAACATGAAGAAGATACACATCGGACAGCTAGCCCTGTAAGGAGGTTCCAAAACAATACTGTGAGAGCACTGAACTCATTTATTTTGCATAGGTGTGAGCTACTGGCCAGTAGCTCTTACAGCTTTTCTTGCAACTATATACTGTCACAACTTAAAAGATCGGAATATGAAGTTAATATTTTTTTTAACATTATAAACAAGAAATATGCTAACCAAAATCTTGCAGAAAGAAAGTATTCTTTATGACAAAATTCCTTTTCTGTGCTGTCTCTATTGCAATTGACATGTTTAATCCTTTTTTTTTGTACTAGAGAGATGCCCGGGCTTCTCGTTTGGGTTCTTATCGAAATCCTCTTAGGGCTCGATTGGCGGCAGGGAACAATATGATTTCCCGTCGACAGAATACTGCTCCAGTAACACTGGGATTGGTATTAATTCTCCCTTGCCTTTTTTGTTTTTTATTATGAACAATTGAATATTAACATATTTGCATCTCAGTAAATGAACTTTTTCTGGGTTTCTTTAGACAAACCAACATGTTATTCAGCCTCAGTGCATTCAAATCATTTGGCAACGTTATACGACTTTTTTATGGTTTCTAGTTGTGTTACTAGATTATTTTATTGAAAGACCGTATTACTAGATTATTAGTGTACATTGGAATTTGATTGGTTAAATACTGGATCAGGTATATGTTTGTCTATGGACAAGCGCTATCGTACCTTGGTTTCTGTTTGTACTTTTGTGGTAGATGCCTTGGACTCCTAACTTTACCACTGGGGTGTTCCCAGCTGCTCTCTGTAGTCTGTACTCAGTTGTGATGATAGTCTTCATTGAGTTAGCATTTTTGTTGTTACCTTAGATAGAAGATTATTAACAGCTTCTGTTTTGCTATGCTTCCAGGGAGCTGCTTTAGCAAGATTTTCTGGTGCTTTGCACATTCAACCAAACATTGACTTGTAAGTGTCTAAGTTATCATTCTCCTATTCATCTGTTATAGACTTGTTATATTTCACACATGTCCAATATCATCTTTTTATGAAGGAAAAATATTTAAAAAATGATTTTATATTCTGCCTATTCATCTGTTTCAAATCTTGTACTGGGTTGTTTATTTTATCTGCATATATGCTACTATAGCAACTCTCACTTTGACACCCCTACTTCTAAAATAAGAATGAAACTTTAAACGTCCTAAAAGAGCACTTGTTGGCTTGTTGCAGAAATGACTATGACTCACTGCTTGCACTGGATGAAAATAACCACCAGCACACTGGCGCTTCAGAAAGCCAGATCAATAATTTGCCGCAGTCAGTAGTTCAGGTACCTTCCAAACTGGTGTTTTTTTTTTCCTTTCCTCTTTGACTGAAAAATCCTAACTACTTTCCCATGATTTCCTGTTTCTGACAGTCCAATAGCATTGAAGATCCATGTTCTGTCTGCCTTGAAAATCCTTCCGTGGGAGATACTATCCGCCATTTGCCATGCTTTCACAAGTTCCATAAAGAGGTATCCCTCCTGATTTTTATGTTTCAATCACTTTCTCTGAATTTTGTCGTGTTTCTGATGTCAAACTGTTTGCACGTTGCAGTGTATTGACGAGTGGCTTAGAAGAAAGAAACTGTGCCCAGTCTGCAAGTTTGGGATTAATTGAAGTTTGCCATTCGAGTTCTACTTGTTAGTGGTAGCGACTGAGAGGCTGCAGTTTCTCATACTGGATGCTTCCTGCAGAGTTTTTTTTTCCAAGATAAAAATAATGTATTGCTGTGATCAGTGGTTTTGGGCATCATTTTGTATGCACGGTTGTCTTGCTGTTTTTGTTGTCATGATCCACCAATTGGCATGAAGTGGTTAACCAGCATGTTTTGTCAATCATATATGTCGTTGTATACTAGTATATCTCAACGAAAAACGGCAAAGGAAGACAGGCAGGTATTATTTTACGTTTTTGCACCACGTAACGGACGTGTTTGCATCATAGACTCGTCCCCGCTAATTACGTTGTGTGGAGAGATACTTTCATGTTGCTAAATCCGGGCGTTAATGTATGGCAGACAAATTAGTTTACCCAATCAGGTAAATCCGGGCGTTAATATATGGCAGACAAATTAGTTTACCCAATCAGGTTGGCCGGCTGTTAATGTATGGCACATAAATTGTTCACTCATCAGGTTGTCTATTGGGACCGTCAAGTGTTTGCTACGCACGCAGGGGTCAGAAAAATTATTAAAAGAAATCAGGATCACCGTGAGCATCCGAGCACCAGTGGTCTAGTGGTAGAATAGTACCCCGCCACGGTACAGACCCGGGTTCGATTCCCGGCTGGTGCAATCTGTTCTTGTTTTTTAATGAATTTTTTTGGTGGTTCCTACGCAAAAAGTGTATTGCGTTGAAATACTTGGGAAGTAAGTAGTAGCCTCCCAACTTTTGCGGTTCCGATTTTCCGATGCTGCTCGCAACAACAACCCCCATGCTTCCTTAGTAGGTCGGCGTCCGTATCCTAATTTGGGCAGCCGATCCGGGAAGTCGCGTGCGAAGACCACGCGGGTGTGTGTGCTCTTCCCAGCACCAGCAGGCAGCACAGCAGCAGTCCAGTTCCTGCCCGATCCGCGACACGGGCAGAGTCTGGATCCCGGCGGGTCAAAAGGATCGCGTGCAGGCGCAGTTCAGCAGCAGCCAGTCAGCAGCGAACACCCAAGCGGTGGACGGTTTGCCTGCGCTGTGCACGCGGGCGCTGCTTTTTACCCGCTGGGCGGGTCCCACGCGTCCACCGTCTTGGACGGCCGGGATCGCATCATCGCGGTGCACCAACCCGCCGAGGACGAGGAGAGCACGAGGCGGCCAACTGGCCAAGCCAAGCGCGCCCGCCCCGGGCCGCACCGCACAGCCTGAACACCGCGGGTCGTCGCGCCGCGCGGCGTCCGCAATAAATCGAACGCCCCGCGGGGACACCGCCACTTGCCTCTTCCTTCCTCCTCGTCTTGCCTTCGTTCTCTCTCGGGGAGAGGGAGTCTCGGTCTCGGCTCTCTGGAGTCTGGACTCTGCTGTGCGGCGCTGGCGGAGAAGGGGTTTTGATCGAGTTCCTTCCGTCGCGTCTCTCTCTCTCTCTCTCTCTCGGTGAGGCCTCTGGCTTGCGCCGCCGCAGGCATTCCGTTCTCGTTCTCATCTTGTCGTCCTCCGTGCGGAGAGGTTGGGTTTGATTCTGCGGGGTTTCCTTTTATTACTCGTTGTCTCCTCATCTAGAGTGTGAAGGGGTTTCACGGGAAGTACAGGAACGGGAGGTTGCTCTGGGGTCAGTGTGTGTCGGTTCCTTCTGCAGATCCTACCTTTCCATAAGAACCGGTCCATTTGTTCCGATCGAAGATCGCATCGTTGTACGAGGTTTCGTCAGATTTTTGTCTTCTTTTCTTATTAATTACCCATCTGATTGAATCCTAGTGCCCGAGATTCCGCTCATACCTTTCGGCACGGTTGGGTGAGTTGAAGCGGAACTGTTTTGGGGATTATGGTTTAGATATGGCTACAAGATACTAGTTCTCTGCAATGCGGGATGCTGCTTTTGCCACCCAAAAGATAGGATTATTATGGCTACACGTAGGTTTGTAGCATGCCTACAAAGCACATTTGTCTTCTTCTCATGTAAAAGCATCTTTATAAGGTTCCACTTTTGAATCTCGATAGAGATTTACAACCACTGTTTTCAGATTCTGTTTCGGCCTGTTCTGATTGATCGTGATGCTATAAAAACACCCTGATCTCATGATTGCTTGACTGAACCGTCGTAACCTGCACTTCCAACACAGTTTACTGAAGCCTGCGTTTGTTCGTGTCAACTCCAGTGAATTCCTGTTTCACTGAGACAGTGAAGTGCGTGGCCGAGTACCTACACCGACTTGGTTATCAATGGAGGGCGGTGTGTCTGTAGCAGATAAGGCAGAATTCAAGGAGTGCCTGCGGCTGTCCTGGACACAGCCTTACATCCTTCAGCTTGTCCTGTCTGCTGGCATCGGTGGTCTTCTTTTCGGATATGATACAGGTATCTGAACATGACAGGTTATAAGATCAATCGATGCTAGACTTTTCTTTCAAGACATTTATTTAGTTGTGGTAATTGGTAACCATGGCTGATATGTAGATGTTTTTTTGGATGAAGATATATAGACGATGTTTCAATCCATTCCTGTGATTTATCTTCTCACGTTTCATATTTAATACTGTACACTCAAATACAATGAACCTGCCAAACAACATGCATGCCAAATGTTCTAGCTACAAGTTTTCAAATATGAATCACCTTGAAATGACTTCCTTGACATTATTGAAGAAATCAATATGAACTGACTTTTAACTTTTATCCAACACCTTGAAATTCGGATGAAAAAAAAAACTGGAAATTTTCCTTTTTATTTACAACTGTCATGATGATATTAATCATGTGGTACATCCTGCATGCTGTGCTTGTGCTTGTGCTTATAAAAAGGTTTTACATCCTTAGTTTCCATCTGCCATGTCCATCTCATTTTACATACAACAGATGTGGAGTTTAGCTTATTAATTTATCCTTGTTGACATTTTATTTGCCAGGTGTCATATCCGGAGCCCTTCTCTACATTAGAGATGATTTTGCTGCAGTGGAAAAGAGCACTGTATTAAGGGTATGTGACACTATTTCCCTTTTCATGCACTAAGTTTAACTTCAGTTTATATGACCTTTTCTTCAGACAATAACATTCTACCTAATATGTGATGTCACGGACTAACGGTGCATTCCAAATAACAGGAGACAATAGTCAGTATGGCTGTTGCTGGAGCTATAGTTGGAGCTGCATTTGGTGGCTGGATGAATGACAAGTTTGGAAGGAGACCTTCCATCATAATTGCCGATGCCTTGTTCTTTGCAGGCGCCGTAATCATGGCCTTTTCCCCAACACCTAATATTATCATTGTTGGGAGGGTTTTTGTTGGTCTTGGTGTTGGGATGGCTTCCATGACAGCTCCTCTGTACATCTCTGAAGCCTCCCCTGCTAGGATCAGAGGTGCTTTGGTGAGCACCAATGGGCTTCTCATCACTGGTGGCCAGTTCTTGGCATACCTCATTAATCTAGCCTTCACTAAGGTACTCACTCAACTAGACCAACTCTTGTCATCTTCTACAAGTTTGGGAAACATTGTTTTGCAGGAAATAATTGATCTTACCTCCAATACCTGTGTCAGGTGCCGGGGACCTGGCGGTGGATGCTTGGCATTGCAGGGGTTCCTGCCCTGGTCCAGTTCGTACTGATGCTGATGCTTCCGGAATCACCAAGATGGCTCTACAGGAAGGTTGATAGTAGTATTTTTGTACAAAACATAGTTCGTATGCAAAAATTGCTGACTCAAATACCACACTTTTGCTTTTGTCTGTACCTTAGAGATAGTTTCATAATGTAGTGAATCTTTGTTACGTACATGCCAACACGAGTAAAGGATTATACTGACAATTTGCACTTTCTTGGTGAAACGAACAGGGCAGGAAAGAGGAAGCTTCAGCGATCTTGCAGAAGATTTACCCTGCAAATGAGGTCGAGCATGAGATTGACGCAATGCGCCGGTCTGTGGAAGAAGAGGTACTCCTTGAGGGATCCATCGGCGAGCATGGTCTCATTGGCAAGCTGAGGAAGGCGCTGGGCAGCAAGGTCGTTCGCCGCGGGCTATTGGCCGGCGTCATCGTCCAGGTCGCGCAGCAGTTCGTGGGCATCAATACCGTCATGTACTACAGCCCGACGATCGTGCAGCTGGCCGGCTACGCGTCCAACAACACAGCCATGGCACTGTCCCTCATCACCTCGGGCCTGAACGCCATCGGCTCGATCGTCAGCATGTTCTTCGTGGACAGGGCAGGCCGGAGGCGCCTGATGCTGATCAGCCTGGTCGGCATCGTCGTGTGGCTCGCCGTGCTCGGCGGCACGTTCCTGGGCGCTGCGCACCACGCGCCACCCGTCAGCGACGTGGAGACCCGACTGCTGGCGAACCAGACCCAGACGTGCCCCGAGTTCAACCCGAACGTCCGCTGGAGCTGCATGAATTGCCTCAAGGCATCGTCCTCGTGCGGCTTCTGCGCTCACCAGGGAGACAAGGCAAGTGCACCATTTCTCGTTCTCATCCGTATGGTTGGTGCTGCTGCACGTTCATGTTAACGGAATCGCTTACGATCTCGTCGGACTTGCAGCTTCTTCCGGGGGCGTGCTTGGCGCTGAACGACGCGTCTCGGCAAGCCTGCCGCGCGGACCACAGGGAGTTCTACACGGAGGGGTGCCCGAACAACTTCGGGTGGCTGGCGCTCATAGGCCTGGGCGCGTACATCGTCTCCTACTCGCCCGGCATGGGCACGGTGCCGTGGATCGTCAACTCTGAGATCTACCCGCTGCGGTTCAGGGGCATCTGCGGCGGCATCGCGGCCGTCGCCAACTGGGTCTCCAACCTCATCGTGACGCAGACGTTCCTGTCCCTGACCAAGGCGCTCGGGACGTCGGCCACCTTCTTCCTCTTCTGCTGCGTCTCCTTCCTGGCACTCATCATCGTCTTCCTCACCGTGCCGGAGACCAAGGGCCTGCAGTTCGAGGAAGTGGAGCGGATGCTGGAGAGGAAGGACTACAAGCCCTGGAAGAGGTACCATGGTGGCAGCAGCGTCGAGCCGGCGAAAAACAGTGAGATTGGCCTCACCACGCCATGAAATTCGCGAGAAAATTGGATGTTATCTAGTTTCAAGTAGCAATAATTCGTAGTGGTAGCTTATAATAGGTCGTCTGTTGATCCCCCTCTAGATTTCCAAGAAGTAAAAATGAGGTATTAGTCATTCAGTTATGAAGATGTGACATTTGGTTGGTGCTATTATAATAGGTCGTCTTTTGATTCCCCTCTAGATTTCCAAGAAGTAAAAATGATGTATTAGTCATTCATTTATGAAAATGTGACATTTGGTTGCTGCAATTCTTTCTCCTAGAGCATTTAATCTTGATTTTAGCACTAGAGTGGCTTGTTATATTAGGGTCGCACCGTGTTTAAGACAACATTCAAAATTGATTTTTATTTTTTAAAAAACTTTTTTGGTGATGAAGATATGCATTCCGCACTTCACCGCTTTAATTAAGATAAAAGAAAATTTCCACGTACACAAGCACTGAACCAAAAACCATTGGCAAATGAACAGGAGCTGCAACTTCACAGCCTGTTAATTGCAGCTTATGCATATATGGCACAAACATCCTGCGTTTCCTTTTCTCGAAAAGATATTTACTGTTTTGTGCAATGTTTGGTCATGGGATACTAGCCAAAAACTATTTTCGCATCCCTTGATTTATTTGCACAAAAAGATCCTTGGATTGTAACACTTTTTTGGTTGTCCCAAGTTGCTGTCAAGTTCATATGCAGTTGAGTTGTCTACTTGTCCTGTCATCGTCAGTGTAGCTTGAGCGTGCGTGTAGCATAGGTGAAACCAATCCAGTTAGGCTTCATTGCAACTTTCAGTGACCTCTCTTGGTAGCCTTTTCCCGATTGGCATCCTACTTTCCACAAGCTGAAACGACGACCCATTTTTTCTCTTTAATCTCAGTTGACGAGTAAGAGTATTCAGCATCAGAACACAACATTGCCATTCAAGGTACGGTCTGTGGGCTGCAGTTTACATGTGGAGTGAAACTGAAATTTCAGTACTAGCAGAAAAGATGATTCTACAGGGCATCACACACAGATTCTTATCACACGGTTCTTGAAATATACTAGCAACTGACGGCACGTTTCTTGTCCTCACTGTTATCACTCATCATCCTACTGTAATTTACACGCGAAAAAAGGCAACACCATCTAGAAACAGGCATTGAAGCCTCAATCAGCAGACTGTCAGTCATGCTCCTGCCTCATTGCCAGGCGAGACAGCCTCTGTTGCCTGATTAGCCAGACCACCTTCATCGTCCGGAGCTGCAGTGTTGCTCGGCTCGCTGCGCACCCTGCTGGAACCCCCTGCCGACAGAGCAGCAGCTGACCATGCCGCTGCTGGACCGGGAAGAGGATGCAGCGTGCGAGTGCGACGGTTCGTCTGCCGCTGTTCAAGCTCGTGGAGACTCAGCACATGGTTCTCGAGTAGGCTTCTATGAATCTATGGCACAGCAATCACAAAATGCATTGTGGAATGAGATATCTTGTCACATAAATAAGCACTCTTTTAGAACCTATGGCTATTTGCAATATGTGATGTTAAAATTCTATGCGTTGTGAGATCATATTGCTTTTCAGAGTAAAAAAAAACCATCACGTTTTGCTATGGAGCCTGTAGGGTCAGGTTGTATTATGCAGACACCAAAATGCAAGGGGAGATTAACATTCAAAGCAAACTCAAGGTAAGCAGTGTACCTCCCATAGTGTTTTCTCTACCATATCATGAAGTTTCTTCTGAAATTCTACCTGCACCTGTAATGCATATTCTTGGATTTGTCTGCCAAATAAAACTTGAATTATCATACAGAGGAAAAGTTTGACAATCATTTGTCTTCGAGAGGCATGAGAATTTAGAATGAGATGCAATCAATTGTGTATTTATTTATGGAACTAACTATTAGTGAAACCTTTCCAGGATAAATAAAGTGAGTAACATTACAACAAGTGTTTTCATCTTGAACACTTTATGAATTATGAAAAGTTTATGCATACTAAAAGAACTGCTGAAAACAGCAGCCATCAGAACGATCAGTGGAGTTCACTCATTGCATTTGTAAGAGGAGAAGCATAGTAGCATAACAAATGACAGTTTGCAAAAACTTCTTCATTGATGTTTATGAACCTACTTGCACAAGAAGCAGTAAAGCTAAAACAGGTCTGCACATGGAAATGGGAATACTAATGACTCACTTTTGTACATCTAAAGGCACCACTTCGTTACACACGGTCGTCTCCACTGATGTAACTGGAACTGTAATGCAATCAACAATTTGATAAATTAAGTGACTTGAATATGAGAAATGTATTATTTGAG
>DXKC01005203.1:0-10057 GCA_031170775.1 Cymbopogon citratus
AAGCTATCAGAACTAGCGATCGAGCTTGACGCAAGACGAATACTGGAGTTTATCCAGGTTCGGGCCGCGAAATGTGTAATGCTCTACGTCCTGCGTCTCTGTGGATTGTATTGCCTTGTATGAAGTTGTCCCAGATCGCGGAGATCTGGGTTGTGATCTCTGATGAGATGTAATGACCTGTCCTCTAGGGATCTCTACCCCTCCTTATATATTCTAAAAGGATAGAGTTACAAGTAAAGTAGCCTATTTAGTACTATTATGCCGCACGTTTTGATTTTCTAGGCTGGGCCACCACCTTCGAACGGGTCCAAAGGTGTGCGTGAGGATATACGGGTCTATACCACACAAATGTTGCATGTTGTTTTTTTTACAAATTGAGTTAAACTTGTAGCACGCATCCCACGACGACACTTAAAAAGGAAGTATACCCAAGTTTAACGTATTTCAAATGAATAAGTACTTCCTTGGTTTCGAATTATAAGTTACTTTTTCAGATATGTTGCTTTTAATTTGTGCCACCTTCGCTTTAAATTATAATATATTTACATTGTTTTCGTTATGTAATGATACTCGTCGTGAGCTAACTCGGGTTTAGGAAAATCGCTAAGGGAAATAGTCATTGCATTCTTGAATAAGGGAAAACAGTCATTGTTGAATCTGCCCTCGCCTGGTGCCAACCAATAAGACTGAAAAATATCGTAGATAGAAGGAAGGGGAGAGAAACCCTATCTTGTTAACTTACTTCTTTTCTCCTACCTGCGTTTTGAATTTGATTCTCTTAGAGATAATGCTCTCCTGAAGATCACGTAAATACACACTGTCTGAATGCATATAATGTATCTAGGAAAACCAAAATAACTTATGATGTAGCAGTCTAGTGCGATGAAAGACATTGTGTCAAGATAACCTATGGCATGACCGTGTGAAAGAGAGGACAAAAATTGGAAGGTGAGAGGGGAAATGGTTGTGAGGGAAATTGGAAAGGAGACTAGGACCGTGAGAAAGGAATAGATCCAGTCTCAATTTGTAGGCGCGCTGTAGCTACCGTTGTTTTTCCTATTTTTTCTCCGGTTTCCTTTTGCTTCTGGTAGCAAACGTATATATAGGGTAAAAGAGGTGCCTCGATAAGTGGAAAACGCAAAGCCTTTTCTTTCACAATTGACTCCTTCAAATAGAACTTGAAATCTGGTACAGGTAAAGGTACAAGTTAATTGCAATCACTGTTGTCGAACGAAGAAGGGGAAAAAAAACTATTCGTTATTAGCTGGCTAGAGAGTAGAGACCATTGCTTCAAGGACACGAAGTTCACAACAATGGTAAACAAAGCTGTGCTTGTCGGAGAAAAATGGAATGTTCTTATGCTAAAAGTAATACAGCACGTACTATTATTCCATACGCGTTGTTATTCTTCCCCGTTGAGCTACCACTATCACCAGTTGCTTCTGTTAGAGGGAGCTTAGTTTAATCCATCACTGACAGCCATAAACAAACTACCCCTACTAGCGTAGAGATGGGCAGATGGCATGATGTCACGAGGCACTGTCAAGTTAGGCAGGCCCATTGGGCCAAAATCGGGCCCACGAAAAAACCCTATACGATCGAAGCCACCCCCCAGCATGAGGCGGCGCTTGGCTCCGTGGCGGGGAGAGAGTGTTTTCCAGGCGGCGGCGGCGGCGGCGGCGCGGTAGCGGGAACCGGCGACCCTGCAAGCGATTTCCATGGCGTTCTGGCAGGCGCGCGATTTTCTCTTCTGCGGCGTTTGCGGCACCCTCCTCACCTTCGACTCCGTCCACTCCGCCTCCTGCCCTCTATGCGGCTTCAAGCGCGATGCCAAAGGTCTCTTTCCTCCCCCGCCGCATTCTCCTCTTCGAGTGGCGTTGATGTGTGCGATTAATCGATAACAACGCGGAATGTTTTCTGTTCTCCGGTTCGCAGAGATTGAAGGGAAACAGATACAGTACACCATGACTGGCGAGGTAAAAACTCTTTCTAGTCCTGAGTCCTGAGGCTATTCCCATCACCTGATTATCTATTTCAAGCTAGACGAAGACGCATAGCCTAGAAGAATTTCTATATATCAAATTTTTTCTCATCCTGAAGGCAGGTATGCCATTGCCAACTATACTGCTTGAGGCCGTTGGCTCTAGGTCTAGGTTGATTTTCCTTTTAATTTCTGGGAGAATACCAGAGTTAAAACGCACAACATTGGAAGGTGGGGCATGTTTCTGACATTATGGAAATTGCCATCAGTGGTGAATTCTAGTGTCGATTTAGCACAAAATTTTGTGCGGCACAGTAACATTTGTACTAATCACTGATACCACTAGCTTTTTAGGCTAGTGATATGGACAATATGATGTATTTACCAAGGAATTCTATGGGATGTGTTATCAGACTAAGCTTTTGCAGTATGCCGTAGTTGCTAAATGGAATTTTCAATTGCTGGACTTCTGGTGCCTTTTGGTTCATTGCTGGGAACAGTGATGGGAATTTAATCGGTTGACAGTGCTAGCTTTTGCAGTATGCCATAGTTGCTAAATGGAAGTTTCAATTGCTGGACTTCAGATGTTTTTTTTTGGTTCAATGCTGGGAACAGTAACATGAATGTAATTGGTTGACAGTGCTAGCTGTTACAGTAGAACCGAAACCATCATATGTTCATATGTTTGGTTGGTTTTGGGAATGTTTGTAATTTTCATTAGTGTTTTGATGGGAGCCAGAACTGCAATGATCAACATTAGCCTTTTAAAATATGGCTAAGGTTTGGAGAAAAGGTTGCTAGAGAGGGAGAGGGACGGTATACTCATCAGTACTCACTGGTGTGGATGCAACAGCGCAGTTGGAGTCGCCGGCGCATGAGTGCTGGTGGTGAGTGCGAGCAGAGAGGGTTCGCAGAAGTGGAGAGTAGAAAAACACAGGGAGGTGGATGGTAAAAATGTTTCATAGGCCCATTTCTGATCCCTTGGTTATCGTTTCTGGCCCAAACCAACCAAGCGCAATGTGTGTGGTCTTATTTCTTATAGCAGCGAATACGCTGAGCCGAATAGATCCTCCTGTATGTAGTTTGTTCAAGCAGGAACGAGTAGTTGTCAGATATATTGAATTAGACTGGTTCAATCATGAATGTGTTGTGCTGTTTTGCAGGACATTCGAAGAGGGTTAAAGGCACCAGTGGAGGACATTGTTGTGGAAAGACCAACAGTAAGTAGTTTGTCCTTAAAATATATTGCGAGTCCAATAAGTTTTGTTATTCTGGGATATTCACAAATCCTTTTTTTTTTTTTTGGCAAATAGACAACGAAATCCTGTAAAAAGTGCGACCATCCAGAAGCTGAATATTACAGCTTGCAGGTAGCAACCAATCCTTCGGCATTGGATGGCCAATCCTTCTTTGTTTTATGTGTTATTGCTCCTGACACTGGAAATTGCAGATGCGTTCAGCAGATGAGGGAGAGACGATATTCTACACTTGTAAAAAGTGTGGCTTTAATTTCAAAGACGACTGAGGGACTTTCTACCACTTCTATGGATATATGGCATTGGTGCTAATGAAATTTCTAGCGTTGACCTGATAAATGATGTTAAACTAGTGGCTGCAATGTACTCCTTCACATTGTTACATGTATGCGCAGATCCATGCGTTGTGCCAAACTTCCTTTCGATGGAACCTGTTTTGTATTTTATTCGAGTGTGCACATGTCTGCTTAAAAGCTTTCCAATCGCTATTGACCTGAGCTGCATTTTTGAACCGGTTCAGCGTCATTGACGTTATTTGTCTGAGCCTCTATCTGTATTAAACTTGTTAGTTCTTCAGTATTCTAATTCTAATTTCTAAACAAGAACAGCGAAATATCTGGTTCAATATCTCATCCGTATTTGACCTGGTCTCGATTCGATTTCTTATATGCGGACCTGGCCCGTGGGTCATTGAGTTCTTCAGTGCTCTTGGCGATGTCAAAAAATCTACTATTACAAAATCTATCTAGCCTACCTAGAAATAAGAGTTCGAGTTCTGTGAGTATAATAAAGAACAACAGGGTCGAGCGTTTTCATCGACTATACTAGTATTTTGCATGCGACAAGACACTTGTATTTTGCATGCGACATGACACCGGACAAACCATTACGGCTCCGACTAGCTCCACACAATGTCTGTAGACAGCCGTTGGACTGTTACAGCAGGGAGTTCGCCCATACATAATGTAACTGATTGGCGATGGCAATCGAATTCTGATTCTGAATTGCATAAAACGACGCTGGCGTTTGACATCCTTATGATAATGTCAATCGGTTAATATTCTTCTTATAATGTCCCTGATTCTGTTGGGACCCTGGACACATTTAGCAAAATGCTATATTCCATGGCCATCACAATGTTGTGAACTCCTCTGGCCGCAGGAAATCCAGCGGGCTACCAGCTTAACGAACCATTGTCAACTATATGCCAGAATGGCAATTTTCTGAAACCCACCTACATCTTCTGGGGTTGTATTCTGAATACAGTAACCTTGACCAATCTCCACAAACCCAAGGCTCATAATGGGACTACAAATTAAAAAAGAAAGGAAAGGGGAACAAAAAGATAGCGCTCCTAGGTCTCATGCCAAATTTGGTCAAGGCTGATTCACTATTGATGGCATGGCAATTGTCATGGAAACAAGGTAACAGCAAAACTGTACTCGGCTCCGTGAGATGTAGGAACAGCCTCAATAAGAACAGACCATGCCTCTCATTTTGATCTGCAGAAGTGGTAGTAACAATTATAACATTTTGAGAGAGAACCAAGTGCAAATTGAAGAGGTGATATAAGAGTGAAGTGCCTACTTACATGTACAAGACCAACATCACGCGAGCACCTTGTAGGCTGTTTGATTACTCAAATGAGTCAATCAAAATTTATATTGATTGCTACGTTTCTGTTCTTGGCGGTGGATCGTCCTTCAATCCTTTGGTGAGCAGATCGTAGTTGATGGAAGCAAGTTGTGATAGATTCTGCACCGAAAATGATGTCAGAGGAATGTTGTGGTACAATCTTCTAGGCAAGTTAACAATGACTAGCATCGTTGCTTCTCTCAAACTCGCAGATCTGTGTATCATCATATTAAGAAAGGATACTGCCTTTGTAGCAGTCAAGAGAAAAGGGAAGTGGCTAACATTGCAAATGTTGATATTTACTACTTGTGCAAATATAGACTTTGCCTATTGCTGAGATGCAAAACAAAGAGAAGAGGGAAGTGGCTAAAGTTGAGAGGGAATCAAGTAAAAGCGGACTGCCTGCACTATGATAATTTAATCTTGTAACGGAATCATAGCCCAGAAATCTACCTTGAACGAGAAGTTGCTGAAAGAATAATTGACATTTGCACTAGATTCAAACTCATTGAGGCCACCGCTGTCCTCACCCTGGTACAAGATATATGGAACAGTTATCAAAGGAACTTAGAAACAAAAGGCTAGATCAACTATGCACAATACTTATTTTGACTCTTTTATCAGGCTAGTTTTTATTTGTTGCTCAGCAAATAAATAAGAAAATTACTCATACCATGTCATCTTGGCGGTTGCTCACACAACTACTGCTTCCACTAAGGCTTCCATTATCACTGGAATCCTCAAACTCGTATGCTTCATATATGTTTTCATCAGATGGATTCCAAGAATAGCGACTGGTGAAGTAGCTAGTATCAGATGCACTATCTGAGGAGGGAACAAAGGCAGCCTGCAAATGATTTTCTGTTATCCCTGGCATACATACAGAAACATATGCGCTACAAGTTTGAAGAGTTAGGTAAATTTTGCCCCTTCCTCACCTTCTGCCTAGCAAGGGTATCCCAGCTAATGTCTTTGAAAAACGGATGCTGTTTAACCTAAATGAAACAGGATTCCCATCATGTCTACATCATATTTTTTTTAAGAAAAAAGAATAACCAAGAAAGATGTTATGTGGTGTCTTTAAAATACCTCTGAGGCACCATTTGCTCCTAGTCGTTGATGAGGATCTTCTGTCAATAATCTGGACAAAGTTGTTGTAAGATCTTCAGGTTAGTTTTTTATTTAATCATAGCACAAATTAACTTGTTATAATAATTAGAAATTGGGTATGAACTAGATAAGTAGCTCTGCAATTGAGATTTGTATTGTCAATAGCATATGCCTGTATTAACACATAAAATCCAAACAAATATATAAGGGAAAAGCCACAACTTTGAAGAAGAAACTAGAGTAATTTAAAACAACATAATACAGGCATAAGAGAATGAGAACATCAAACTGTTATAGGATATGCTATATTTGAAACCTGAATTGGTACAATAAGTTAAAAGGGTGCCACGAACAAAAGGAAAAATGATTAACTGCAAAAACAAAGGTAAAGAAAATGCAAACCAAACATGCAAAAAAACATAATGTGATTAGCTTTAAACTATGTGCACTATTACGATACTTGCAAACGAGCATAATTAGCGACCGCATAGACATTTGAACACAAGGGGCTATAAAATGAAATCCAATATCACAAATAATTGAGTGCTGAAAACAGGTTTGACATATTTCTTACTTGTCAATCAAATCTTGTGCATCAAAACTCATCTCTTCCGGGACATGCGGCCAAGGTATTTTGCGATTTAGAATATTGTCAAAAATTGTCTACAGAAGCATAACAATAATGTTAAGCCAAAGCTAAACAAAATTTCAAGATAATTGATCTACAGAGAAGCCTGATAGCATGATTCCGGAAAATATCTAATAAGACCTGATTGGCTGCAACTGTTTTAAACTGATAATTCGATGTTATGACTTATGACTATGTACGAGTTACTGGAAGATTGATAAACTAGCTGTGAACATTTATTCAATTAACATAATGTACAATACCTGGGGGTGTTCTGCATTGAACGGAGGTATGCCAACAATGAGCTCAAACAGAATGACACCAACAGACCACCAATCTGCACTGCAACCTAGGAGTATATACATAATAATAAAGTAGTTAGTATCAAACAGTAATCGAAATGAATAGGTGCAGTGAGCCTGAAAATTGACTTCGCTCAGAATTTACCATGTCCTGTCCCCAAAAGGATTTCTGGTGCTAAATAATCAGGAGTTCCAACAGCAGAACGATTTTGTCTCCGTGCTCGGTGATCCATTTGCTCAAGTTCATTCATCTGAGGCTCATCATCTCCATACAGTGAAGACCCACTAACAGCAGGACCAGACAGATCATCTGTGCTGTTGATCAAACCAACCTTGGACAGTCCAAAATCTGTCAACTGAATAAATGAATATTAATAAGCAGCACACATAGAAAACACACTAGTACAAGTAACCAAGTCAAATTAAGAACAAAAATGAATTCGCATGTCCATACAAGTATAGAAGGAAAAGGATACTCCCTCCGTTCCAAATTATAAGTCGCTTGGACTTTTTGATACATCGAATTTGCTATGTTCTACATACATTGCAAATTCGATGTACCAAAAGAAGTCAAAGTGACTATAATTTGGAATGGAGGGAGTATTAAATTAGTGACATGAAAATTGAACAGTAAAAATAGTTTGCACTTGGTTTTTTTTGTGGAATACAACAAAGTGCTGCTTTTTCTTTAAGGGGAAAAAAATCTCCAAGAATAAGCATGGCCTTATATTCAGTATGTGAAGTTCAAAAAAAAAACATATAGCATCATTCTAAACATCCATCATGATCTATAAAAGTAAAAACGACTATCCTCAATAGTCACACGTTTTTTCCTGTTACAGATCTAGTACGTACTGTTCTGACAAATGCCAATAACTGTTATTATTATTATTAAAAAAATGTTATCATTATGCATTTTATTACAAGAATAGAACATATCAAATTGTGGATACATCAAAAAAATTCAACCAGCCAGACAACAAACAAACAAAATATAACAAGGAGTGAAGGTTTAATGAGCATGTGCATGTCTCTAAACCTTAATGTGTCCATCATGGGCTATCAACAAATTGTCAGGCTTTAGATCTCTATGGACTATGTGCATAGAGTGCAAATATTCCAAAGCTAGTACCTGCAAACAAACTGATCATGAGACCAAGGGAACGAAGAAGATGGAAAATTAATGGATACTACAAACTTACAACTTCCGCAAGATATACACGAGCAACATCTTCATCCAGGCACCCTAAATTCCTCAGTAATGAGTAAAGGTCCCCTCCATTCAGGTACTCCATGACCAGATACAAATTCTCCCGCGAGGTAAACGAATAGAAAAACCGTACCTTCCAAAAGCATGAGGATTTCAGAATCAAATTATAGTGTTCCTGAACAGAGCAGATTTGTATGTTCGCTCACCACAAAAGGGTTCCTGACTGTAATCAAGATATCACGTTCAGCCAATATACTTTCGACAGCATTTTTCCGAATCATATCTGCCTTCCTAAGAACCTGCTTAAAGTAGACATCGTGTTAAATCAACCAACAAGATAGCAATGTATATGCCCTGGAATGAAAGGAAGCAGGATGCACTGAAGTATTTGTGAGAATTTTCATGATTATACAGGAAAATAAGATGATAAATGGTAGTGAAAATGGTGCCATGGTATTGCTACTTGCTAGAATCCACCTACATTGTTTCAGCAGAGTCAGATCCCTCCTATGTTGGTTAAACATTGCTGGTACCAAGCCCAGGTGAAAGAGGAGATTTGTGAGTTGTCACAGACTTGGCAGGCCAGCTTAAAAACACAGCCGCTCTTAGACGAAACCAAAATTAAAACTGTTGTTGTATTGTACTTGCTAGACATCTCTTAGAATAATGCTTGCAAGAAGCAAGCGATATGCTATATATTCAACAAGAAACCCATACCAGAAGTAATACAATACTATTAGCATTGAATGTACTGCATAAAAGCTATCATGCAAAAGTTATCCCAAGAACAGCACAGACATGACAGGGTGCAATCTGAATTTGTAAGACACTTGCAGGTACCAGTTGTGAGGTCTCAGATGATATGCAGTAGAGAAAAGAACATTGAAATTGTTGCATATCAAGACAAAGCCATGGTCCAGAAAACACAATTACAGCTTGCAACACAAGAATGATAATGTCACACACAAGAATGCTAATGTTTAATTGGATACTCAAATCATAATGGGTATGGAAAGTCATCAGTAGGAATATACCCCAAGCTGCAATAAATGTTTTCTATTTAAAAGAATTGTTCAAGTTCAACAAAAACTAATTACTGGATAGACTTCAATGACAGCCATTAGACTTGAGTGTAACTTCGTGAGAAGAATTAATGAATTGATCAGAAGGTGGCACAAGGACATCAAACTAATTGTACAGCAATCACAGCCCTAAGAAATATGTGCACATGACTTGGAAACAAAGTAATTGGATGAACCCCATGCTATGAAGCAATACAGAAAATTTTCAATTTCTGGGGAAGAACTATTTGCACAATATCTGCCAGGGTATGAACCATAAGGCTAGTGCCTAATGAAAGGTACACATGGTTGCATGAAAGAACAAAAAATTTGGTCAATGAATACCTTTATAGCAAAAAGGTCTCCTGTAGTTCTTTTCTTGGCCAGGAAAACACGTCCAAATGCTCCACGGCTAATAGGTTTCATGATTTCAAAGTCATCAATTGAAGTGCGATCCTTGACTGGATGGACAGGACTTGCACGCAAGCTTCGAACAACGTCATCTTCTTCATCCATTATGGTGCTTGCTGAATCAACCTTGTCCATATCGACTGAGTCACAGAGCTGCAGATACTTCTCCCTGAAGGATTATATAAATGTGAAGGAATGTTTAGTAACATTACTGTGTTGATAAGGTTCAGGAAATGAAGTGGCCCACACAAATATTATTTATTATGTGGTCAGAATATCAATTAAAACAGAGGACCCAGTCCAAATAAGAATCTCACCTGTGTAGTTTTTCTATACGTGTTCCAAATGTCTGCACTGTGAGAGCCTCATGCTTCCTGCGGTTCACAATTTCTTGAAGATCTTCTATGCAGGTAACCATTTGGGATAATGCACTTTCTTCATCCAGAGGAGTATTTGCTATACA
>DXKC01005206.1:0-11429 GCA_031170775.1 Cymbopogon citratus
TGTGCACAGCTCCTGCTGGCAGCAAGACCGTCCATTGGCCAAGCCCATATCTTCATGGACCACCTTTTAACAATGAACGCCGTTTAATTTGTTCACTTTAACCCTTAATCACAAGCATTGACTTTTCAAAGGTACTTGGCTGTATTTAGGGTGTTTTTATGCGACATGGTGTTAACATGGCTATACAAATTGTCAACGCCAAAATAGTTGTTGCATTCAATATTTTGGTAGAGTATATACATCTTCGATTTTTTTTTGGAGATATTTCACTCTTATAATGGAGTGTGTGTATATACAATTGTAAGGCTTCATATAATTAGTTGTTGCATTCAATAATATGTCTACGTATTTGGAATCATGTATAGTATGTTTACTTTAAGAAAAACTAATTAAAAATACTTTTTTCATGTGACCTAGTTAAAATTTAGTTGCCTCTATAGATAATTGACTTTCTGATAATCATACATGCATTTCATTTTTTATTAGTTCTTTAAAATCAACATAATAATTTACCAAATTGTTGCATGATATCCAAGGTAATTCATAATTGACTTTATTTTTTTAGAAAAGTTATTAGTTGCACGTAGGATTATTTTTCCTGAAGCTAAATCAGTTTGTTATGGATTTTGTGATGATCAACATATTGACTAGTGTTGTGAAATGTATTTCTTCTAGTATTGTGCTCCGTTGCCTCTCTCACTGGTGTTGTGCTTCGGTTGGATTGTGGCAATTATTTTGGCAGTCATAAATGACTCGATAAGGTTAAACTAAGGGAACCTTAATAATTTATCGCATATAAGTCAACTTGACTCCTAGATAAAAGAAAATAATCAACATGAAATGGGGCCTCTCGGTAGCCTCCACTAGCAAAGCAGAGCCCTTGCTAGTTGTTGTTCTAGCTCATACACCTATGACTTGGTACCTAGGAGGATGATCACTCACAACTCCATCATAAGGATAATAATCGACTTGAAATCCTAACATGCACAAAAAAAGAATAGCAACTATGACATCACTAGAGAAGAGTACGACGTAAAGTGTAAGCCATCGCTGGATGCTAATAAGAATATACATAGAGCTTACAAAGAGGTTTTGATATTTGACATTTAATCCATGAGTCTTGTAACATTCGACACCCATATCACACAGTGACATGTGGGGCAATTTGAGTCACTAGTACATATGGTTAGGGTGTCAAATCTTGAAAGGCTTATATGTTATTTTTAAAATTTATCAGACTTACAAAGTGTAACAAATTTCTTAGATATAGGTGATTCACCGTTGATAGGTAGCTAATATATTTCCAATCATGCGTCGCAAAACCACCTCTTCTCCAATCTCATTTCCATTTTTTTTACATGCTTGCGTCACTATTGCCTAGCCTAAAACGCCTTCCTCTATCTGGTGTGTTTTCAACTGCCCTTCCAATCTTCTACCACCACACTATTTCTCATGGAAATACTACGTTTATACAAGAAAACTTGTATAGAACCAAAGGATCATAAGTTCTAAAAAAAGGAACCATGTATAATAACTTGAGAGACTAACCCAAACAACCAACCGCACACTAATCGCTTGAAGGAAATTGAAATGAGATGAGAAGCAAGAACAAAATACTGTTCGGTGCAGAGACAAACCATGGGCTTTGGTTTGAACCGTAAAAGGTAGAGAAATATTGTAAGATTAAAAAAAGCTAGACATGTCATTCCATTATTGTATTAAGCTTTTAAAAAAGATAGACACACGTAAAACAATTGAAAGGGGAGTATTAGCTAGCATGTTAGCACGGGGCACGGAGCCTAGTACGTATACGTACGTATGGACCAATCTTGTTCACGAACCAAGTAACTAAAAGTGGCAAACACACTAAGTGCCCAAAGTCCAACACAATCAAAAGGTTGCCACGTTGACGCTTTCATGTTATCCCAAACAGTGAAAGCAACCAGCACTATGCAATCATTTTTTTTTGTGGTTTTTATATATATATAGTTTTATATATTTTTTCTCTTAATAAAATTTTTCAGCACTCTGTAAACTTTTATGATAACGTTCCCTGTTCAAACTCTTCAAAATTCCCCCCTTTTATTTTACCCTTTATTTTAACATTTCTGAACTTAAACGAGTAAGCTAATCCAATTGAATTGAACAAACGACAAGGATTTCCAAAAAAGCGTAAGCACCACAGTTCTTGAAATCAGGGCTGTGGTCCACAAACCAGCACTCTAGTCCCCCCGTGACAGCAGGAAAATAGTAAGCGCATAATCTTCCAAGAAAATTCAATAAAAAAACCCCTGAAGAAGCCAAGACTGAAGAAAAATAAAATAGTAGGGGAAAAAAAAACTTGACACATAAGAAAAGAGCAGCGAGAGCTGAAGGTGAAAGCCTCAGCAGCTCGTCGTCCTCTTCCCCCCACTTCTTCCTGAGATAAGGAGAGGCCCCAGGCCAGAGAAAAAAGCACCGATTTCCCCCCCCTTAATTGGCCCAAGACCTCAGCCGCCTACCAGCA
Source organism: Cymbopogon citratus (assembly GCA_031170775.1). NCBI lineage: Eukaryota > Viridiplantae > Streptophyta > Magnoliopsida > Poales > Poaceae > Cymbopogon > Cymbopogon citratus. The sequence continues at coordinate 2,507 of DXKC01005206.1, forward strand.
GCAGAAAGAGGTATGATTCTCGCATTGCTTGCTCCCTGCGTTTGCCCGCGATTTTTTGCTGGTTTTTCGAGCTCCTCTTGCGAGTATTTCTTTGCCGTGTTGGAACCGCAGCTAAGCAGCTGAACGCGAGTGCTAGCGTGATTTGGTCAGTGGATCCCGTTGAGCTGCTTCTTCCTCGCGGAAGATTTGCGAGAGCAAGCAGGTCCCCAGGAAGCGATCTCATTTTTCGTTATTTTTTAGTTCTCCCCACCAAAGATCAGAATCAGATCCGAGGCTACCCGTTTGCGAGCGAGCAAAAACCTACCTTTCACCGGTAATCTCGGCCGCCTCGGCATGGATTTTCCCCGGCCGGAGCTCTGCAACATGGGGGGGTCGATGGCTGCAACCTCCACGAGCTCCGGTGCCCACGAATCCAAGTCAGCAGCTCCGCCTGGACTGAGGTAGATGCTTGTTTCGCCGTCCAGTTCGCAGATGCCTCAGACTCGAGGGAGCTGGCGGCGGAAACACCGTGCGGCCCAAATCGAGCTTCCTAATGCCAGGGCACCCAATCGAGCTGCCTCAATCGAGATCCCCATCACCTGAATCGAGGTCCTTTCGACCAGAACCTAAGCTCCCGCCACCTCTGTCGAGATAGCTGTCACCCAAATCGAGCTTTCCGTCGCTGCCGAGCCGGACGTTGGAATCGGAGCTTCGGGCCGCATAGCTTGAGCTTGCTACTGTATCGAGCTAGCAAACCAAACGCTGGGGGTGTTGCTTTGCTTTGCTAGCTTAGCCTATCTATCCTTGCTAAGGAATCACCCGCCTTTTTGGTGATGTTTTTGACTTGCGAGTGCTTGGTGTCATTGGGGCTGCTTTCCTCGCCTCCTTTGGAGTTCTTTCGTTTTTTGAAACATTCTCCTTTGGAGTTCTGAATTAAGCCTATGATGGCCTTGGAAGAAATAGAAAGATATGAAGCTTACGCTTGGGTCGGGGAAAGCCTACGAAGAAAGTTTTGGCTTAAAGGTGGAAGCTTTTGAGGGTTTTTTTTTCATGCGAAATAAATGCATTTTTCGATGTTAATTGATGGATTTGGTTGGTACTCGGTCAAAAGGTGTTCTTGGTTTGCCCTTTTTATGCTCTGGTTGCTGTTGCAATTGCAATTTCCCTTTGAATTTGGTGCTCTAAAAGTTGATTCTCTTTGCCTGAAGGATTTCGGTTCTTATTGCTGATTGGGTTGTTTGGATCTATCTGCAGGCAGACAAGCTCGGTTTGACTGCTTCCTTGGGCACAAAGATCTGCTGACCGCTTGGTAAAAATCCAACCTTTTTTTGTACCATTTTCTTCCTGGGAAACCTCCTTGTGGTGCATAAACTGCCTAGTACACTGCCATTTCTGGAGAAGGAAACTGAGAACTACTATCCATATCTGGCACGACCCTTGTCAAGAACCATGGCTGTTCACTTGCCATGAAGCTGCTTGAACTGGAGGCACCTAAATGCTGTGGATTGTTCCTATGCAGATGATTGGATCAGTGGTGTCAGGCTTCGGGGGGTTTGATCAGATGTTGTATGAATAATAGCAGGATTGTTTGAGAGACTATAGTTTGGGTACTGTTCGCTTCTCTGTTTACTGGTACGGTTTCCTACTGATCTGCGGCTGCGCAGGAAGGCATTCTCTTTTTTGCCGTACCATGGATGCCACGGATGTTCAACAGAGCATGGGATTTATGGAGTCCAGGGGTGGTATGCCTAAGTTTTTCCATGCCCTTGGACCAGCACTCCTGATTTCAATGGGGTACATTGATCTCGGGAAGTGGGTGGCAGCTGTTGAAGCTGGTTCTCGTTTTGGATTCGACCTAGTGTTGCTGGCTCTCCTTTTCAACTTCACTGCTATTGTATGTCAGTACCTTGCTGCTTGCATTGGCACTGTCACAGGGAAGAATCTTGCAGAGGTATCGGTTTACCGATGTTGTTCCTTTGTTTTTTCTGGCCTTATCTTGAGATTTAGTTCAGTAAATGTCTGTTTTCATTTCACAACGCTATATGATGGTTTGATTTGGACCTGAAGGGACTGAGAAGACTAGGGAGTAGGGAAAGTACATATGCAGATTGTTGATAAACAAAATGCATCAATTTACTTGCCTTGTTAAACAATTCTTTTCCATCTATAGTTTAATTATAATACTACTGGATGTAGAAGGGCTTCTTTTTGGAGGAAAATAAATCTTTATTGCATCTTACTTGTTCATTGTTGGAATATAAGTGAATTGCCCACCTCTCCCCATTAGTTGCTAACTTTTTCATGCCTTCACATGAAACAAAGATATGCCACCAAGAGTACAACCAGCCAACATGTATTCTCCTGGGTCTTCAAGCTGGATTATCCCTGTTGACATCAGAGCTGACTATGGTATTTTCACGCTTCCTTCGATGTCTCTCATATCTTTTGATGTTTATAATCTGTGAATGCTCATCCTGTAAGGCAATATTACATGTAGTAGTTCTGACATGCTAGATTCTGATGGATGTATCTGGATTTTCAGATTTTTGGCATAGCACTCGGATTCAACCTCCTATTTGAATATGATGATCTCATCACAGGGATATGCTTTGCAACAGTGGTGCCTAATCTGCTACCATATGCTATATCCCACCTGGTAAGATTACTGCTTCAATAAGGATACTTGCACAAACACTGATCCACTAATGTGAATTCGTGTTTGGTAGTTACTTACCCTTTATGTCTGCTCCAGGGAAAGAAGATGGAAGGGACAGTAAATGCCTGCATAGCAGGATTTGCACTCCTTAGTTATGTGCTTGGCTTATTGGTTAGCCAGCCACAAATTCCTCTCACAATGAATGTAATATTCCCCAAGATCAGTGGTGAGAGTGCTTACTCTCTGATGGCGCTTCTTGGTGCAAACATAATGGCACACAACTTCTACATTCATTCATCAGTTGTCCAGGTAAATTGTTTGATTAAATGATTAGTGCACTTGGGCTTAAAATTTATTGGACAGTGGCTTGCCAGAAATAGTTCAAACCATACATTTACATGTATTTCAATTTTGGCTCGTTGTCTATAGGAGTTTGAAAACTCCTAAGAGTCAGCAACAGGATCATTATATTGAACTTCTGCTCACATTAGTTGAATATTGTGTACAACTAGTAAACTATATTTATTTCCTCTATTAATTTGATGAATTGTGGGTAAACTGAATCGAAATAAAACAAGATCTAATTAATCATGTTTTAATTGTTTGCATAACTTCCTACAAGTTTTCACTGCAGATCCACACTTTGTTCATCTGTACACATTGTGCTCAGCTTTTGGAAAATTTTGATAGTTCATGAATTTTTGCGTCTTATATTTGGGTTTGTAGCATGCATATTACAAAACATCAAAGGTGTACCATTTCTAACTTTTCACATCGTGCTCAGTGGATAATATTGACATGTGCAAAAAAGAAAGAAAGAAAGAAAGTAGTAACAGTTTGCGCACTTGCGGTAGTTTGTTTTCTGCTAAATTGTCTTCAGTTTCTGTTGGTATTCTTAATCAAGAAACATTGTATTTGCAGGGTCAGAAAAAGTCATCTGCAGTTGGTCTTGGCGCCTTATTTCATGATCATCTTTTTTCAATATTGTTCATTTTTACTGGAATCTTTATGGTGAACTATGTTCTAATGAACTCTGCAGCAGCAGAATCTACTAATACTCTTCTCATTACCTTCCAAGATGTCGTAGAGCTAATGAATCAGGTAAGCATCTAAGCTTCCTACTTGTTTATTCTGCTCTTGCTAAGTTTCTGCTGAAAATTTTATTAGGAAGCAATCCTATTCCGTTATAGAAAACTGAACTTTTGGGTACTTTGCAGATATTTGTGAACCCTCTGGCACCAACTATATTTTTAGTGGTTCTTCTCTTCTCCAGCCACATAATCTCGCTGACATCTGCTATCGGTAGCCAAGTGATTTCACAGCATTTATTTGGTATAAACCTTCCTCTTTCTGGACATCATCTACTACTGAAGGTTTTTGCCATAGTTCCTACTCTGTACTGGGCGAAAGTTGCAGGAGCTGAAGGGATATACCAATTATTAATTATATGCCAGATTATCCAGGCCATGCTCCTTCCATCTTCAGTGATCCCACTTTTTCGTGTTGCTTCATCAAGATCAATAATGGGAACCCATAGAGTGTCTTTGCATCTGGAGATACTGGTTTTCCTTGCATTTCTCCTTATGCTATTTTCAAATGTCATATTTGTGGCAGAAATGCTATTTGGTGACAGTGGATGGATGAACAATCTGAAAGGATATACAGGAAGCCCTGTGGTGCTCCCATATACTGTTTTCATTTTAATTGCATGTGTATCTGTCTTTTTTTCACTGTATCTGGCTGTTACACCATTGAGATCTGGAAGTCATGAAGCTGAATCCCATGAATGGTCTATGCATTCTCAGAGAGAACTCTTGAATACTCCTCAAGAAAGGGAAGATATTAAGGTGGACAATGTTACATACGAGGAAGATCAGAGATCATATGTTGGCCCTTCTCCCAAGGATGTGCCTGACAGCCATCCAGAACTGGCCATGGACTATATTGATACTTCTGACACTGCTGTAGAATCTGATCATGACTCTCAACAATCTACTGCTTATGCATCCACTGCTCCTGAAACCTGCCCCTCCCCATCATTTACTTGTGAGGAGTCCAAATCAGTTGTTGCGGTCAACTGGCCGGAGCCATTGGAGAAGGTTCCTGCTTCTACTGTGATAGAGGAAAGCACAGTAGAAAGCGTGGTCCCTAGGATCACGACTGAAAGAGATGTTTTAGTAGAAACAGATGTTTCTTCAGGCAAGGATAAGGAAGATATGCATGCTCTGGAGTCTGAGAAGTCAATTGTTGATAGCATCCCTTGTGTGTCTGATGATGGTCCAGCATCCCTTAACTTCAGCAGGGGAAAAGGCTCAGATACAGGAAATGGCAATGGTAGTCTCTCTAGGTTATCCGGTTTGGGCCGTGCAGCAAGGAGGCAGCTAGCTGCTACTCTTGATGAGTTCTGGGGGCATCTGTTTGATTACCATGGTAAGCTCACTCAAGAAGCTAGCACAAAAAAGTTTGGTATCTTGCTTGGGATAGACCTTAGAACACCTAGCACAGCTGTAAGAACGGATAAGCAAGCTGTTGAAATACCCAAGAGCACACTGGTGAGAGACTCAATGCGGGGGGCAGCTTTTTTGTCAAGTTCAGTGGACCTGATGTCCCCTAAGAATGAGACATCGAACTTGGAGCTTGCATATGGGCTTCAAAGGGGACCGAGCATGGGATTGTCATCATGGTCTCAGGGTATGCAGCTACCAAACACACAGCTACAGGGCTCAAGCAGCAGCTTACTTGAGCAAAGTGCAAGATTAAACTCAAATTTTAGTGCGCCATCTTATTCAGACAACAATCAGTTCTACCAACCTGCAACAATTCATGGGTACCAGCTCACATCTTACTTGAAACAGATGAATGCCAGCCGAAACCCTTACTCTAGCATGCCACTGGATCCACAGCGGCTTCCAAAATCATCTGTGTCTGCTGTGCCAACCTATGTTGATTCCATGATGAATGCTCGTAATCATAATCTGCTTGCTTCACTGGGTGCTACTCCTTCACAGATTCCTGCAACATCCCGTGTAGGCTCAATGATGCCTGAAAGATCGTATTATGATCCTTCCACTGTTGATGGGAATGAAAATGCTGGTTCGCCTGCTTACTCAAAAAAGTACCACAGCTCACCTGATATGTCTGGAATAATCGCTGCAAGTAGAGCTGCACTGTTGAATGAAGCGAAGTTGGGTGGTGCTATTGGATCCCAGTCATACCTTAGCAGGCTGGCATCAGAAAGATCTCAATATGCAAACTCAGCAGCCAGGCCTGCAGCTCCATTAGCGTTTGACGAGCTTTCACCTCCTAAGCTCCAGACTGATATCTTCTCGGCACAGTCGAACATGAGCCCAAGTGCTAGATCCCTTTGGGCTAAGCAACCATTTGAGCAATTGTTTGGCATGTCAAGTGCAGAGCTCAGTAAAGGTGACTTTAATCTTTCAGGCAGATCAGGTGGCATGGCCAAGGATGATTTCTCTTATAAGGAATCTGAGACGAAGCTTCTTCAGTCCCTCAGATTCTGCATTATGAAGCTCCTGAAGCTAGAGGGATCAGGGTGGCTGTTCAAGCAAAATGGTGGTTGCGATGAAGATCTAATTGACCGAGTTGCTGCATCTGAGAAGCTATTGATGCAAGGTACTGCTGAGAATCAACTGCTTCATGGTGATCTTCAGCAACATTCTTCTGATCAGGTGGGCATCCAATACATGCGCACGCTTCCCAACTGTGGGGAGGACTGTGTTTGGCGCGCATCACTCGTGGTTAGTTTTGGTGTCTGGTGCATCCGCCGAGTGCTGGACATGTCTCTAGTGGAAAGCAGACCAGAACTTTGGGGCAAGTATACCTATGTCCTTAACCGTCTTCAGGTGAGTTGTTATGGTCCTGAAGTATATTAACTTTGTGCGCATTTTGGTGTGTAAGATTATAGTTTTTTTGCTTGCAATCGATAATATTCTGTTTTTAATACTTGCTTACAATTAGGGGTGAAATTCATCAGAAATGGTATTACAATATAAAAAAAAAATAACCGGCTTGGGATTTTTCCGTATTTATGAAATCAACGAATATAAAAAATGGTTAAAAGTAGTTGTGAAACCAGTTGAAAATGACAATTTTTATGTTTGGATAAACTTGGAAATAAATGAAAACCGTATCATAATATAGGAAAAAAGAAGATACAGGATCTGCCCTATTCACTTACAATAACTCACTTTGTGATTCTTTTGCTACTGATTTTATGCAGGGAATCTTGGATCCTGCATTCTCCAAGCCTCGGAGTGCTCTGACCATATGTGCCTGTCTTCAGAAAGACATCAGAGTGCTCAATAGTCCACCCCACAGTGGGCTAACAGCCATGGGTCCCATCCCCATACCAATCCGGGGCACCTTCACAACTGCAGGTGTGGTTCTGGAGATGATCAAGGACGTTGAGACTGCAGTCTCAGGCCGCAAAGGCAGGAGCGGCACAGCAGCGGGCGATGTCGCCTTCCCCAAGGGGAAGGAGAACCTGGCCTCTGTGCTGAAGCGGTACAAGCGGAGGCTCGCCAGCAAGGGACAGTAGCGGTGTCAGACAGCGATTGCAATGTTAGGAGTCTGACTATTGTTCTCCAGGGACGGCCGCCGGCGTCCCTGAGTCCTGGATTTTTTCGTTACACGACGTTCCTAGGGACCGGTTGCCCGATGATCGTTTTGGTCCCTTCCAGCAAGTTTTTCTTCTTCTTTTGGTTGGTTTTTTTTTTTTTGGCAATGTCATGTTTTGTAAGGGCAACTACGTATGTGCTCGAAAGAAGCCAAGATTACACGCAAATATGTAGTCTGCTGATGCAGCATTGTAAAGTCCACACTCTGCAGGTTAACCTTTTTTGGGGGCCGTCAAGTGTTAGTGCCCTATGTATGTTATCACCCCTGCAGAGAGGTTCCAAATACTGAACTACTCACGAACTTGCACCTGTCGAGATCATTTTGTAATCTCCGACATCTTGTTCGGAATTGTTCGTTTTTGTTTTTTTGCCTATTGTGTGATTTACCCTGATGAAAGTACTTTCTCTTGAAGCACGTGCTTCGGCACGGTTGTGAAAAGACTGTTAGCATCAGTGAGCTGCATGTCGAGCAGTTAAAGAGCTCTGATAGCTCCGTTTGCTTGAACTTATCAGCCATGGTACTGTATAGTATTTTTTTCTCTTACAATAAAATAGCATCAGCCGGCTTATCAGGCGTACAAAACCACCAATGGAACAGCCTTGCCTGATTCTCTCTTTCATGGTATCCAACTGATGCTAACTGTTGGTCTGAATCGGCTAACTGGTGCAGGTCAGGTCAGGTCCGGGAAACTGGATGGCTCAGCTGCTAAGAAGCGAAATGTGTCACGCGCGCCTTTGAAGAAGCATTGGATCAAAAGATATTTATGCCAAGCAAGAGAGATGGTTCAGAATTTCAGATGTACTATTATCCAAATGGCCGGTCCGAAATGCAGAAGATGGCGAGATGATTCAGAATCTTGAGCAAGAACAAAGCTGTCCACAGAAGTACAACGGCCGTGCTTCCATAGACAACTAGCAAATGGGGCCTAGCTAGTTCCTAGTTAACCTGCTCTAGCGCATTGAAGCTGACATTGGGCTCCAAGGTTTTCTTGTCTTCTGCAGCCGAGCCTGCACGCCTTTCCTTAATTCAGTCTCATCAGAGACGACATTCTTCGTAGTCCCAGTGTAGCAATAGCTACGTGACATATATGTATGGTCTCGTGATGATGATCATAGGCCGGGTTGATCAGGCAGGAGTAGACCTGATTCTAGACCAAGTTGGGTCGAGTAAACACACACACACACACACACCACATGCCCAACTCAACCCGAGTGACGTGGTGAAAAACAAAATCAGGTCTTAGCTAGCTTTGGCCCCAATTCAGAGCCTGTAGCATTTATTTTGTGTCAATTCATCAGGTAGACATGATGAAGCCAAGTCAGGAGGACACATGATGACCTTTTCCTTGTCACTGTGCACCTTTTACATCTTCGGGAGAAGACAGGTGTTGGTGTTGGCCCAGCATATATGCATGATTAATAAGACTGTTGACTGACCTAAAAAAATTAAGACTGTTGATCAAGATACGATCGAGCAGAGAGGATGGGAACTAAGGTCCTTTTCCCCAACCAAGCATGACTCGTAAACGCCCGGGGCTTTTATCCTAGTAAAGTACTGTAGTAAACAAAGTCTGAAAACAAGGCCCTTCAAATCTCTCTACCAAATTCTAAACTTGAGCTTAATTTAAGCTGTTCTCAAATAAACCAAATA
>DXKC01005208.1:0-10677 GCA_031170775.1 Cymbopogon citratus
AACTGTACTTGCTGCATCTCGCTGCTCTCTGCGAGGACGCCGCCGCTGCCTACTCCCGGAGCAGCTGCATGGCCTTGCGGAGCACGGGCTCGAACCGCCGGAGGTCGAGCCGGATGTCCTGCTTGCCGAGGTAGAACTCGGCGACCTTCCCCCACCCGCTCCGGTGGACGCTCTCCGGGTCCTTCACGGCGGGGTGGTCGCGGCCCAGCGTGTCCACCAGCGTGCTCTCCTCCACGCCGGCGGAGTAGGCCATGTACTTGAGCCCCATGTCCACGGCGGGGACGCCGAAGTCCGTCTCCCCGATGTGCTCCATCTTGCCGTACGGGTTGATCTGGATGAACACGGCGCCCGTCGGCAGGAACAGCGAGTTGGTCAGCCCGGCGCCGTGCACGCCGACGAGCGCGTCCACGCCGTTCACCTCCTTGGCGAATTCGCCCACGTCCACGTTGAAGGGCGGGTCGCCGATCACCACCTCGAACCCGACGCGCCGCGCCAGGGCGACCAGCGCGTCCACGTTCATCAGCTTCCGCGGGTGCCGCCGCGAGATGATCATCATCCGTGGCTTCACCCGCTCGTCCTCCTCGCCGTCGGCGCCCGTCAGCCTCGTCGGCGTTGCGCGCGGGAGCGAGAAGGCCTCCCGGAGGAACGCGGTGAACTCCGGCATGGAGTGGCCCTTGGGGTCCCGCGACGGGTCGATGCTGAACTCCTTGTGCATGCGGATGCCCACCACGGCGCCCGGGAAGCACCGCACGCGGTCGTCCTTGTCCATGTCGACGATGTCGTACCGCGACAGCCGCCGGAGGATGGTCCGGTACTTGCCGACGTACCACGGCTGGATGTTCTCCACCACGAGCTGCACCTCGCCCTTGAACCGCGACGCCTGGAGGTAGAGCGGGATCAAGATGTCGCTGAAATCGTGCCAGTAGTTGCCCGTCAGCCCGCCCATGGCGAACACCAGCGCCGGCACGGTTGACCGGACGTCGCACGCCAGCGCGTCGGCGGCGGAGGCCAGCTCGCGCACCGTCACCTCCTTGATCCCGGCCTGGTGCTTCCGGGAGTAGGGCCGGATGCGCCACTCCTGCGGGTTCGGGTTGCTGCCGCCGCTCTCGATGGACGGCGCGATCAGGATCGTGCCAGCGGAGCCGTGGATCCGCACGTCGCCGTCGATGTCGCACACGTCGGCCGCCCATGGACCCTGAATGTCGCACGCCGGCTTCTTCGCCGTGGTGATGCCATCGCCGCCGACGATACTACTGCTCCTGCTCCCACCATCATCACCATCTGCATGGATGCATGAATGGGCATCTTCGTTAGATGCTTTCTGGTAACGATTCGATGCTTTCATTCAGACAACACCAAAGAATCTGAAACCAACACGTCTCTGCTTTGCACGGCCACATTGGGTTCTAGTGACAAAGTAGCCGTGACAACAACAAGATTGAGGCTGATCGCAAAAGATACAGAACAAACTCGTCTGCTTTATTTTTCTTTATTTGTGATGACGATTGATCATGAGAAAGAAAAAGAAGGGGATATGGATGGATTTGCAAAGTACCAGCGACAGGCTTCTTCTGGTCCTCCTCTGTTTCAGCGTGGGGCTCTTCAACTTCAACGCGTGGAGGATTCTCTTCTTGGGCCTCGTGCTCTGTCTTTGGAGGCTTCTCCTCTGGTGCAAGCTCTGCCTTGGGTGGCTTTTCCTCTGCACATGGCAAAAGAAAACAGACATGGTAAAAAAATTTAAAAGATGTCAGCTTTTGCTGAATTCACTAAATTAATAACAGGAAGGAAGGAGCAGGCTGATTTTACCTATGACAGGAGCCTCCTGCTGCCTCTTCTCTTCAACGGCCGGGATGATCGGCGGCGCCGACTGGTGCGCGTGCCCCGGCGATGCCCTCCGAACAGCTGCGGAAGTCAGCTCAATTCCAGTCAGTTTCAGACGGAAGAGTTAGGGAGAAGGAAATAAGTTGTTCAAATTTCAATGGTGGTTTGATGAGCCTTCTGTGTATTTTTGAATCACATGCTTGCAGAGATGCTAATAGTGGACATCTCAACTCTCAAGATTATTTTCCAAAAAGGAGAAAAAATAAAAAGAATCTGCAGTTTTGGTTTCCTCTTGAATCAGAGGAGCTATCATACGAACGTTAACGAGTAAAATATGATTCAAATGAACCAATTGGAAGGTGGCAAAGTTCATGGACTGAATCAGTCAACAAGAATTCAGAAACAGCAAGAGCTAAACTTTTCTGCTGAATTATACGAAACCCATCATGCCAGAGCAATTCGACGGCGACGAGCAAAGAAGAACTGACTCTGACTCACCGTTGGGCGCCGTGATCGCGAACTGCTCGGAGACGGTGAAGTAGGTGAGGAGCACGAGGAAGAAGCCGAGCAAGAACCCGACGCCGAGGTACTTCTGCGCCGCGCCCTTCATGTTCCTGATGACCTTCCCCGGGTCGCCGCCCATCTCTCGTCGTCTCCGGCGCCGAGCGCGTGAACCCCTCTCAGCTTTGCTGGCTTCCTCCTCGCCTGTGCTAGCTGTGATAAATATGGAGGCCTCGCCGGCCGCGTGCGCGCACAGGTCTCCCTGGAACACACACGCACGCACACCAAGTCACCAACTACGCTGACAACATGGGAGAGCCTTCCGAGAACTCTTCAATGGACCAGTTCTCGGTGAGGCGTGGTGAGCTTTATGGGCGTGCTTGCTATGGCTGCTGGCTCGAGGGAGAAGACCAAGCCAGACGCCAACTCTCCCTCCTGACGGATACGTTTATAAACTATACTTTTATTTTTATTTATTTATTTATTAGGTACGATAGCTAAGAGAATAACTAATAGTTAATTGTTAGCTGGATAAAAAATAAGATATTAGCTAAGAATTCAAAAAAGATATCAGCTAATTTTTGGCAGATTACTTATTATAGCTGCATGTGGTGAGAAAGGCCCTTAGACGTATAATCACAAGTATTATAGTTTGGATTGAGCTTATTATACTGGGGATTGGGATATGCTGCATTTTTACTAGTTTGGGGGCGGTTTGGCACAAGTGATTTTTTTTTTGGTGAGCTGTGACTGTTTCTGTGATTGTGTGTGTATGATTTAAATAGGCCACATATATGACTGTATGAGACAGAACTGATTGATCTATAATGGGTGTGTGGTGGTTGATGATGCATTGATGCTAAAGAGTGTATGAGGTCAAATGCGTGGAATATTTGATTGGAATTAGGATGTTTCAGTTGCAGGGAAGTCATGAGCTGTCAGGGTATGTCACCATGAGCCCACCACCCCTGCCTAATTCAGAACCTACACGCACTCTGTGCACAAATGCACATTCTCCCATCTTTGATTTTTTTTCCTTTGGCTTCATCCATTTGTTCGTTTATTCAAGTTCAGCTGAGGTAAGCTTTTCTGTACATACACATAGCACTATAGCAGGCATGTAGGCTCATATATATAGTTAAATAGGAGTATATACCTGTAGGCGAGTATTTGGGTTTTTGTCAGTGATGGGTGCCAGATACAGTTTTGTTAATTCTTCATCAATACATATATACTTTCATTTTCTTTGCCTCCTGATAGGGGCAACTTTATCATCTTCAGAGATGTCATGCATCAGGTCCAGCTAAAGCGAGGACCTATTGCAGTTCGTTTCACATGCTTTAAGAGAGGTCTCTATTTTCCTTGATGACTGAAAGATGCGTATTTCTTTGTTGTCATGTGCCACAGGGCATCATCTTCAGCCATGAGCCCATGAGATGAGAGAGACGGTTGGGGACTGAACTGGATTCTTCGCTGCCAACGTTTCTTGCAGGCATATGCCACCTCTCCAATACATTACATGGATCATGGATGTATATGCTGGTCAACCGTGGCATATGCAAGACATACCCATGTGATGTGATTCTAAATAAAGTAAAAATTTATCGCATACAGGTTGAGTACATTTCTTTTCTTTTCTTGCCAAGATATATCTCCATATCAATAAATTATCTGAATTAATGCATGAACTTGTTTCTTGGTTGGTCGCCTCCTAGTACAGTACTAATTTGGAAGACATACCCATGGATGTTTCTTGGTTGGTTGCCAAGATATATCTCCATATCAATAATTTGGAGTATACTAGTTGGAGATTCCTCTTGTTGGTGGTATTTCGGAATCGTGATTAATTTGGAAGTAATAAAGAGTAGTGCCTCTATTGCCTCCTCTTCTGTTAGCAGTTAGCTTACCTGCCAAAGCCGAATGATGTCACGATGTCTCCCTTTTCTATTAAAAAAAATAAAAGAGGGGAAAAAATTGGGCTAAGCTGGTTTTCAGTGATCGACAACATTCCAATCATTCAGCGAGTCACTGCCGACGTAGTACGGCTACCGGTGAACCAATTAAACTGGCACTGTTTGTACAAAAAAGAAATGAACTGGTACTGAATGAGACACAGGTACTGTACTGAATCCTCTAACCAATCAGTTCAAATATAAATGTTTGCTCTGAATAAACTGAAGATCACAGATACGGAGTATGGTGTTTGGTGTGGTGTTCAATCGAAGACGATTGCAGAAGTTAGTACACGGTGATTGACTGACTGATCAGGATTTCTGGATTTTCTCACTGCTACTGTACTGGGCCTTATTTAGATTAGGTAAAAAGTTAGAAAGTTAGAATTCTAAAATACTGTAGCACTTTCGTTTGTATTTGGTAATTATTATCCAATTATAGACTAACTAGTGTCAAAAGATTTGTCTCGTGATTTATAATCAAACTGTATAATTATTTATTATTTTTATCTATATTTAATGCTTCATGCATGCAACCAAAGATTGATGTGATGGTGATGTGACGGAGAGAGTGAAATTTTTTTGCAATAACAACGCTTGGGTGTGAATAGTCCGAACTGGCCGTGGAGGGAACGGCGTTTTTCTGTCACGAGGACACCGGCACATTAGGTACTGCAGCGCATCGGTATTGAGCGGTCGGCCAGTGGTTGAGCGCGTGATCCGAGGCACTTGCGCAATGGCTGTCAGGTTGTGCCGTTGGTGACTGCTGCAGAGCTTCATCGGTGATTGCACCAGGGAACTCTGCCAACAAACAGTAGAATATTTGTACTACAATACAACAGTACTTTTCAGGGAAGTAGGACACTGGCCAAACTGTCGGGTGGACTCTACTCTAAAAATATTGACTTCTAAATTCTGATGATCTAAAATTCACACGTAAGTTTATCTTAGATAATTTACTTGGAGCCACATAGTCTCTCTTTCCTCAAAAATTAGACCCAGCTGGGGAAAAGCTCTACCGAACAAAGTAAGGCCTAAACCTAACTGACGCTGGCCAGCTAGCTTGGTATGTATCGCCCGTACGTAAGCGGAATAGGAATCCGAGTACTACGTGTCGTGTCTGTCCATGACTAGCAGCTACCTACGTCGGCCAGGAGTGAACGGGACAGCTGACAGGATGACAGCTTGCTTGCTCCAATATTCTGTTTTGATGCAGTATATATAATCCTTTCGAGTTTTTGCGAGTATTTAGTGTGACAACACTTATCCAAAAGGGACTGCTTTCTTTCTTCGAATTTTTTTTAATCAATTCAAGTCCCTTGTAATGAAGCTAGTCATATGCATAGCGAAGCTACATGCACCCATGAAAATTTGAAAACCTATTATTAAAAACAAATTTTCACCACGTTTGCATGTCAAATTTTTACATATAAGAGAAAAACACCCCTTCTATTCTGTTCTAGCTTCGCCACTAGTCATATGTATTCGAGTGCGTATGTTTGTGTGTTGCGTGTCTAAACATTAGACATTTTAGACATTTACGGAGCAGACGTATAGGAAATGAAACTAGGACTAATCAACTCGATGCTTGCTGGCACATGTGCAGGGACCAGGGGGGGAAAGAACGACATGCGCGTGCACGTTGAACCGATCGACGTGACGTAACATGACGTGGGTTACAAATCATTCCATGGGCTTGGTCAAGCTATTACGCATAGAGTAACACATACTCACATGCAAGGTGTATCGGGCTGGACGCATTTCATTATTATATCTAAAAAATAATAAATAAGCGAGCAACTTAACACTTGGATTTTGAATAACCAAATCATCGGTGTCTGTTGTAAAAGAAGATACTATCGACAGCACGATTCAAATTTGTTAGTTAATTACTCCTTCCATTTAAAATTACAGGATGTTTGGACTTTTCTAAATAAACACTCTCTGTATCTCTGAATAAACAGATTTTCAGAGTTATTTTAAGTCTAACCTGTTAAGCTTTAACCAAAAATCTAGAAAAAAAAAATCACTAGCCGATGGAACTACCAATCATGTCCAGACCTTCAGTCATGTGTGTAGCAGCACGGCAGTAGTTGCAAGTGCAGTTGGGCGTTGGGACCTCATTGAGCAGCTCTCAAGCAGGCAAAAGGAACAATGGATCCGAGGGCGCCTCCTATTCCTAGCTAGGCTGCTTTGGAATTAAGAACAAGGCGTGCGCCAATAAAAAGTTTGTTGTGTACACGTGTCCCCCTATGTGCACACGGAGCAGTGTACAGTACACCTACAAGTCCTCCATGCCTTGGTAACATGGTGTCATGCCATTTGTTGAACTGTTGTGTACTCGCGTCGACCGTCATGGTGTCATTTGGTGATTTGGAAGGGAACTATCCGGTCAATGAATTGCAATCACGTCGGTAACATGGCAGTATCTTGTGTCGGGGAATACTCCCTCCGTCCCAAAATAAGTGTCGTTTTAAGTTTTTATGCCGTAAGTTTGACTCGATTTCTAGAAAATACGTGCAACATTTGTGTCTTCAAATAAATTTATTAAAAAAACTAGATTCAAAGATCTTTCCGACAATACTAATTATGTAATATAAATATTAATATTTTGTAATATATAATTGCCGGCAGATATTTCTCGAAAAGCGAAACCGACAATTATTTTGAGACAGATAGAGTAGTTGACAATGTAAACAACAGCAGTTGGATACTTCGTATAGATAGCAACAAGATCGGTTGGAAGTTGGTGCATAGCTGCCGCCTGCATATGCTTGTGCTGTTCCATCTCACCTAGTAGCGTTGCAGGCTGCGCAGACGGCAGCTACATGCTGACATTGCATAGGGGATGGCCGGGACGGGTGGCCACCAACTCCAACTGCAAAGTGCGTCAAACACCGCCTTTTCGGTTTACAGTCCCCCCGTTTTAGAAGATCCATCCTTTATTTTGGAAGGGTTTATAAAAAAATTGTGAAAAGTTAGTTTTTCTAATAATTTTAAACAATAATCAATCCGTGGAACCAGACTATATTGATTGCTGAGTCAGTTTGAGTGCGTTATGCTGGATTTTAGTCTTGAGCGCAAAGGATTATCGTTGTTTGTGACCCGGCCCCTCCTCTTGACGCATGTACGTATATTTCTCGTGAAGATGGTTCAGTTAGGCAACCGTCATCCTGTCAACTTGGACAGTTGACACCTCAAGAGAATGGCCAAATCCTACACCAATTTGCTAGTCGTGTTACTGTCATCAAGTTTTCTATAGCTTTTGTAGCCTCTCCGTGTATGGCAACCTATACACATTTGTAAATTCTAGATTCAAATCTACTGTCCTACCCTGATGCCAAAGCGTAGCTCTGTAGTGTTGTAGGCCCCATTATTCTAATAATAAAAAATTGTAAATCTCATTCTTAATGAGACAATTATCGATCTTAAATGTAACTAGGTTATATTCATATCTCTCTAAATTATTATAATTATAAAATATATTCTGTGATTAAACTAAGGAAATCTATTATGCATCATAATTACTAGTAATTCTAAATATAATTAGCCAAACCTAAGTTAATAGACTTTTACAATTTTTATGGAGCGAGCCGTCATCGGCTTATATTTATATTTGTTTTTAAATGAGGGGAGGATTATATACATTTTGCGATTTGCTGGATGAGGTTTAAACGCGGCCAGAAACGTTGAGCCATAATAGTGGTCGGAACGCCAAACAAAAGCCTAACGAAAATTCTCTTTCTTTGGCCACACAAGCCCATCAATAGCCCACTTGCAATGGCCCAGGAAAAAAGCAAGAATCAAAAGCATCAAAAGCAGACCGTTGTCCTCGTAAACATGACATTTCCTTGTTTGGGAGAAGTAGGAAAACGGACTTAAAAAACTTGCGCTTAGAAAATTGGCTTTTTTTAAACTTAGGAATCTGACCTCAAAACTAAAGTTTTTTAGGAAAATGGTCTTCCGTCAGTTTTGGGGTAAAAGGACCATTTTACCAGAGTTTTGTTTATTTATTGTATATATTCACGATTTTCAAGAACATAGCCGCTCATATATATTTCAAGCACATAACCACACATATAACCACATATATTTTTAAAGTTACCAAATAAATTATTCTACAGAACATTGTTAGTTTTATATTTTAATAAAAAACTAGACATCTCAATGAGCATAACAAAATTTGGTTCACCAAAATTGGAGTTACCAAACTCCAGTTATGAATTTCAATCCAAAAAACCCTTGCTTCAAAGCCCACCCAGCAAAGGGAAGGAGCCTCTCCGCGAGGGACCTTCGCCGACTCTATTTCATTTGCTGAATATATATGATATTTCTTTTCTTTGAAGCAAAAAATCTATAGGATATTCTCCATAGTATGAATATTTTGTTAAAAAGCTTGATTCTAGTGCAAAATGATCAATATATAGAATTTGAACAAGTAGTTGCGGAGATTCGTGCCGGAACGTCCACTTTGCATTTTATCTCCGAATAAATTTATTAGTTTGTATTGTACTCTTTCCGTCCCTAAATAAGATGCAACATTCATATCTCCGAATAAATTTATTAAAAAAAACTATATTCAAATAATCAAATATCTTTTTAATGATATTAATTATATATCATAAATATTATTATTTTTAATATATATTTAATTAAAATTATTTCTCAAGAAGGCAAGAGACACTTAAATAGGGACGGAGTATACCTCAGAACCTTTAGGCTACCAAATAGTCTTGCAAATTTTTTTATATTTCATTGTATTTTTTGGTTTCGCAACAGCTGCAATCACCTTGCTGTGAAATAGATGCCTACTGGCTAGCCCCTTTTTAACCCCTTAAAACCTCTGTTGTCATTCCTTTGGAGGCCCTGATACACTGAAATCTTTAACAAATCATTGTTTTTCCCTCATGAGGTGCCGTATCTGCCTAACGACTGGATATGAGGACGGAGACAAGATGAAATGGGTTGGGGAACCCAAAAACGTTCCTGTGCCCTCTGCAAAATCGCCTGGTGAAGATCTTGGCGCTGAAATGTCTCCTTGCCGCACCGGCTGCTCCAACGGTGATCCTGTCAACTTGGACAGTTGCACCGCCAGAGAATGGCCAAATCCTGCACCAATTATTTATTATTAGTCGTGTTCCTGTCATCAGCTTTTAATAGCTTTTGTAGCCTCCCCGTGTACGACAACCTATACACTTTTAGCTTTTGTAGCCTCCCCGTGTACGACAACCTATACACTTTTGTAAATTCTATATTCAAATTCTATTGTCCTACACTGATATGCCAAAGCATAGCTGTGTGGTGTAGATCCCATTATTCTAATGGTAAAAAAAATAAATATCATTCTTAATAATAAGAATATCATTCTACAAATATTGTTTATAGAAAAGGATATTAATTAATATTTGTATCTCTAAATTAATTGTAAAATATATTCTGTGATTAAACATGCGCGTCATATTGTGATTTGCTAGACGAGGTTTAAACGCTGCCGGCCTATGATGCGCGGATACTTTAGGGGTTGCGTATCACGTATCCGATACGTATCGGATACCGATACGCTTCGGATACTCCTTGGATACGTATCCACGCCATACTTAAGATTTTGGATACATATCTGAGTGGACACACGTATCTGATACCTGTGGGCTAAATTGGATACGACCCGTATGGGTTGTGACTTAGCCGCAAAGCACGCAGTCAACCAGTACTGTTGCCCTCATCCGTTGGCCGACGCTCATCATCCATGCACGACCTTGAATTGCATATATAATTTGACGCTGACCAATCAGTATTTAAAACTATTGCTCCTCTCATATGTCCCGATCTAAAATACAGTTTGGTTCCTTTGCTTTTGTGTCAGCACGTATACTGTACAATCTCAAAGGTGTTGTTGAATCACATTTTTTACTAGCAATCATCCTATTTTTATTAAATTATACGTAATTATCATTATTTAAAAATCCTAAACGTAATGCGTATCCGCGTATCTGATACGTATCGTATACACGTGTGTCCGATACGTATCGTATCGGATACATGGATACGTATCGAATGCACGTATCCATATCCGTATCCGGGTAACATAGCTGCCGGCAATGTTCAGCCACAAAATACTTGTTCGGAAAGGTCCGAGAATTTTCAAGCTACACAAAAGGCACCACAAGAAAAAGCAAACCAAAAACCAACCCGAATAAAAATCAGATTTGTTGCCAGTCAAAAATATCTCAACAAGGACCAAAATTTAATTTAACAGATTTGGCAGGGGCCACGCGAACGCGTACCCCCTCTCCCACAAATTACGACGTTCACTCTCCCAACTTGGGGAGACGATAGACCAGCGCGCCCACAAAGTGCAATGTGGGCCACTGATCTAGGCCATGGGCCTTATTGATCACCCATC
>DXKC01005209.1:0-10159 GCA_031170775.1 Cymbopogon citratus
TAGGTTGGTCATTTCCTAAGTGAGAATAAATATTTCGATAAGGAGGTGGGGTGGTTTGGTTATTTCCCAAGCGAGAATAAATATTTGGAATTAAAAAAATTATGATAATCCCTAAAAGGTGCATTAGGGAGTTGGCATTGCCTCTATGGATGGATCGGCAATGGGTCGGGCTCAATCTAGGCTTGTGCAGTGCGGGCCCAACAGTCAATTACCTCGAGCTATGGTTATGCTTTGATCGATCAATGTTGGCTGAAAGAAAAATGAACTTACGAAAGTAGTATAATTTTGGACACCATATTCAGTTTCTCAAATCTGTAGCCATGCAACAGGCCCTTATTATTTGGCAATAAACCACTAAGGCATACATATCACTTATTTTCTGAAACAGACTGAATAGTTGAGCATTTGCAAGCAAATAGAACACAGGGCCTTTGTTCGAGACATGTTTGTCCCTAGCTAATAACGCTTATTTTTGTTTCTACAGGTACAGCTCGATGATTGACAGATATCCCAGAACTGGCCTTATCTTGTAGTCCTTGAATCCTGACTCCATGAATATCTTGTGCCACTCTTGCTTATCACGCTCCTTACCTCCAGCTATCACCATCATCAACAAATCGGATGTGACTTGCGCTTCGAACATCTCTTTCAGAGGAGATCCAACGACTGTATCTATGATTATCACTTTTCCTCCGGCTGGTTTGCAAGAACATATAGCCTTTTTGCACTGATCTAGGATCTTGACAGTCATCATCATTCCAGTCATGCAGTACATACTGTGGTAAGAGAGTAAGAATCAACCAATTAGGTACTCAGGTTAACATTAAGAAAATAGAGCCGGACAAGAATTCCAAATGTGGTGAATCGTTAAAAACACATACCTTAAGCATAATAGCATCGGTTGGTGGGATTGAACTAAACATATCACCTGCAATATAGTCAACTGTGCCATCCCCCGACTGTATGTCAGCAATAACAATTGGGAGGTCCAACACTGAGCACTTGACATGTGAGAAAGCTTTTGCAATGGTCCTCGCTGTGCTACCATCCCCTCCTCCAACATCAAGCAGTGAGCTTATGCCATCAAACACATCACCATGTTGAGCCACAACAAAGTCTAGCACAAGCCGACTATTAGATCCCAACCCAGCGTTAAAGACTTTGTTGAACTGTGGGTCACGCCCTAGGGCACCCCATGGGCCTGTGCCATGAGCCATCTTGAATGGCATCTCTGCAGCCTTTGGCCCTACCCCGTCCTCACCCTTGAACCACTCAGACAAGTATGTGGCTGATGAGACATGGTACTTTGTGGTTTGGGAGAGCACAAATGGCCCAAGGCTCCCACACCCATTGATCTTGGTGTCATCCACGAGAAGGCGTGACAATGGGGTGAGTTGGTACATGCCCTCCCCTAAGGTGGGAGAAATATCAAAGGAAAGAATACCTGATACAACAAGGAACCTCATGAGGCGTGGAAGGTAGGGCCTCCTATGTTCAGGAACTGGGATGCTTGAGAGAATATTGGGTAGAGATGCACTGCCACCAAAGTTGTGAATAACATTGGGAATGTTGAGTTGAACTGCACACTCAAGCGCCATGGACTTAAGGTAGCTAAAGGTGAGGTTCCAAAGCTCAGCATGCGCTTGTTCAATTTCCAATCTTGAGGAGGCCTCCATGAGCACAGATTTTTTTTTTTTTTTGTCCCTCTTACCTAGTATATGGATTCTTCCTTCTGAAGTTGTGGCCAAGGGTCTCATTTATAGGCAAGGAGCTTCGGATACCCTTATACCATTGCGATTCGGTCAAGGGGCCATGCTTATGCATGCACAACCTAATGCCAAGTTGGGTCTTATAATGCATAACAATTGTAGTAGTTTGGAGGATGAGTTGGTAAGAATATTTTATTTCACAGCTAGTTTTCCACGAGCAGGAGTTGGTGAGATTAAATAGGGAATGCTCATTGCAACATGATTTGGCAAGGGATTAAATAAATATTAACCATTGTCCATTAAACGATGAGTTGGCAATGCGTACAAGAATTCACCTGCTAAGATCCACTAGAGCATGAGTTGGCAAGGCATAAAAGAAGAATCCATTGACTAGTATCCACTAAAACATGAGTTGGAAAATGAATTGATGAAACATACAGCGCGCAGTTCGCTAGCTAATGTCCATTAGAGAATGAGTTGGAAATTCATGCAAAAATTCACGAACCAATGAAAACATGAGTTTGCAAGGCATATAGGAATTCACCTACCGAGGTTCATTTAAAATGAGTTGGTGAGACATGCAAGAGTTGACCAACTATTTCCCATTAGAAGAAGCCCAAGCTGTTGTTGTCGTGTACTTCTACTGCAGACCGCCCGGCAACAGAACCCAGGCAGAGCAGACAGGCCAAGACGCCAAGCGTGCACGTAAGTGGGCCTGAGTGGGCTTCACTCCCCAAGCCTAGAGGCAGCAACGCTTTCGGGAGCAAAGCAACCGGACAACCAAATGTATTACAGGTTGCTCAAAAAAAAACCCAAATGTATTACAGTAGAGTTTCTTGGAGAGAAAGGGATCAACAAACATATGGAACAAGGCAAACTAATTATACATTAGTTTGTTATAGGTCCCCTGTGGTGGAATATGCCCACCCGGGTTTAAGTCTTCGATTTGGTATGGTTGTTTGTGTTTTTCTGGATTTATTTTAGAATTTTCGGTATCATGCTTTAAGTGGTATAAGTGATATTCCGTCGGCAACGAGGCGCCAGTGTGACTTCGGGAATCTCCAGATATGTCGGCTCAATCCTTTGAAAGTGCTCATACAGATAGGGTTTACGTACGTGTGTTCATAGGGGTGAGTGTGTGTTATGAGCGTCTGCGTTGTATTGTGCAGTTCCAAGAAAACGACCTACTCACGTGTTCTACCTTCCTGCTCCTTCCTTCTATTCCCAATTCCATCCCCAATTCTTCCTACCCCAAATCCAGTAGTCAAACACAACCCATCCGCAATCACGTTGAGATCCCGTGTACCCATAGATCGATTAACAACGCCTCAGGTTTGATCGAGTTCCTAGCAACCTAGTGCACCGCTGATTTGTTGATGAATTCATGTATTTCCTTCCTAGGTCGTCTCTTGTTTTCTGGCATTCTTCTCGATCTGCGCGGCTACCACCTCCACCCATAACCAAGTCATGCTAGTTTTTTGCCACTAAATAGGCGCTGATGTTGGAACTGACCCGTGTCGACGGGCCAGTTCTTCTTGCCTTGGAGCTGCCCCAGGTGTCGCTAGACATGGGCGATACGTCCCTGGTTCAGGACCCTAAGGAGGCTGGCGTCAAGGTTGATACGGCGCCAAGATCTTTCTCTGGCAAGCCATCGGAGCACGCGGATGTCCACACCCTATCACCGCAGGACAGCAACGTGCCGGTGATGCTATAGTCTTCCATGACGATGACTATGGAGACGACGTGTGTGGCGACTGAAGGAGGTGATGCACTCTCTGAGGCACAGTTGGAGGTCGCCGCAACCACCGCCGTCGCGGACGCCGGCAGTTCGACCAGAAGAATTCATCACGATGTTCAAGAAGCCGTTGCCGCAGCCTCTCTTGTTGACTACGAGGCTTAGAACCACAAGGGCTGCGCAGGTATGGGAGATGGATGATGAGCGGCTGGTTCCCAAGCGAAGTGCAAGGCTGGCCGCAAAGAGCAAATTCAGGGAGCCCAAACCGGAGGCGCAGGCAAGAAAAATGCTCATGAAGAAGCTTGGCATGGACGTGGAGACACAACATCCCGACGAGGCATCCTTCGAAGAGTTCCGGATTGCCTTCAAATTGCCGCCGGCGGATGACGCGAAGGGAGCCATGCAAGTCTACGTGAGCAGGGGGTTCCGTCCGGCTGCGACTGACATTGATGCAGACTAGGCCTGCTAAGCTGGTGTTTGTTGGTTCGTCACAACATTTGGTGTCTATATAATATTCCTAAGAACTTTCAGTAGCCAGGGCCGCGATTTGTATCGGTGATGGTCACTCGCCGCCATCTCTGATCGCCTATGTTATAGATCTATTGACCATTCCTATCTTCTTAATAAAAAACAGGCTATATGCCCGCTCAAAAAAAACTCTTGTTGAAATCAAAAGTTAAAGCTTCCCTTTCAACTGACCCGTAAATGCAAATAAATTCTCCGTTCTAGAGACGGTCTGTACTCTTATCCATAAAGATGATTGTTATAGTTGTGAAACGGACAACAAATTGTAAATTAGCAAAAATCAACAAGTAAAACATTAGAAATTGTATGTAGCAATTACAATGATTAAAAGATCTTTTGAAAAAAATATATAGAATGAATAAAACAACGCTTACCATGTTCCTTGTGAAAAAAAAAAATCTTTACCGTATCATCACTTATGTGCGTTGGTTTTTAATAACAGCAATAAGCACCTGTCAAAAAGTCCTCAACCTGTTTTTGACCACTACGTATTTTTTTAAAAAAAAAAGTTTCGACGTCACCAGATAAGCCTAGTCACATAGCCATCGGTGTTAGATTAAGGAATATTATCATCAACAGGTGCGGTGATAATGCTTGCGACGAGGGCCCACCGAGCCCAACGAGGCAAGAGGTGGCGTGCGGCAACAAAACATCATTAGCTGCATATTGCTCCATTCTTATGATTGGACACTCTAATTTAGTGAATGTACCGTGCTAAGTGAACTCTTTTGAGACCACAATTAAAATCTGGCTTTTCAAAATAAAAAACAGAAACAAAGTTGAAATTGAAGTACTGGAGTTCAACGGAGATTATGTCAACTTTACCTAAAAAAAAGGAAGAGTATGTCGACCATTTGATCCCAAATATATATCTAAGTACAGTACATCTGGTACATGATGCATTAAAGCTTTGGCTAACAATATCATAAGATATTTTATCTTAAATTGAAAATAATTGATAATTATGAAAATATTTAATATTTATATGAGGAATAAAGAATAATATAATACTAGTAGTAATAGAACAGTGCATGCCAACAAATCTACCACACAATGGACCTTTCCTTTGAAACGATTGAATGTGCTTTTTCTAGATAATGATGGTTTACTTGTGAAAGGATACCATTTTCTTTTGGCATGAACAGGCCAGCAATGACACATAGACATCAACAATGGTAGTCGTTGGTGTGCACCAAGCCTAACCTTCAACAAGAATATGATTGACACATTTGGCCCTTTCCTGCATATGATTGGCATCTCCTGCCCTACTAGGCTACTACTACTCCTCTTTCGTCATCAGCAAAATAATGTGCTACAAGTACCAACACCATCATTCTTTTTTTTTAGCAAAACCAACACCATCATTCTTGAGTCTTACAATAAAATGTGGCTGTAGTAGTCGGTTCACGACCCATTCTGCCATTAAGATGAACAACGACCGAGGGATGAACAACGACCGAGGGCTATCTCGGTGGACAACCGAGGGCTATCTCGGTGGTGGGGCTATCCACGGTAGCAAAAAAATTTTACCCGTTCGATCTCAACTTCGACGATTCGATCTGCCTGTTTCTACTATTCCCCTCTTCTTCTCAGTATAAAAAGGAAGAAAAAAAGGCCCGCATCTTCCCCGTCCTCTCCCCCGCATCCGCCCCGTCCTCCCCCTATCGCGGAGCAGCAGCGGCGACGGGCGCGGTCGGCGCGCGCGCCGGCGGTGGCCGCCCTCCTCCTCCTCCTCCTTCTCCTCCTCCTCCTCCACTCTCCCTCCTTCTCTTCCCTTGCCTCCCGAGGCAGCGGCGGGTGCGGCGTGCGGCGGCGGTGAGCGCGAGGCGGCGGCGGGCTCCCGCGGCGGCGCTGCCTCCAACTGCATGCTGGCGCCGGTGAGGGCCTGCGGCCCCCTCCCCCATCTTGCGTGCCTGCTCGATGCGTCTTCCCACAGGGTGCAGCATGAGCAAGGGTTGGCTGCTGGCGCTGCGGCGGCTCAGGCACGGGCGGTCGGCGGCGACAACGGCGCGAGTATCCCAAGGTGAAGGCAGCCTCTTTCTCTTCCTCCTCCTCTCTCCTTCACTTGCCCGAGACCCTAGCTGGTCTTGCTACAGGAAACCCTAGATCATGGATGCAAACCCTAGATGCTGAGTTCAGGATATTTTTGTGTTGAATTTATGCATCTGTAGTCGCTTTTATTCTTATGGATGAAGGGAATTTTCAGAGGCCTGATTGTTGCACTTTTTTCTTGGTTCATCGCTTTGGGATTGGTACTCTGCAAGTAGATTGTTTTGGAGAAGTGCCTCAAACATGTTGGGTCAATCAGATACTGAATGCTGCCATGTTTGATTTCCCTATGGATTAGCGATGATGTTAGGAAGTAACAAAAAGGACCCCGTTGATTTTTCTTCTGGCAAAGTAAAAAAGACCATAATGCTCCTTTCTTAACTGAGTCAATATATAGGATGATGAAGGAGGTACTGCTGATTTTGCGACACTAATGAAGTTTTCCCATTTATCCATTTATAGATTACTAAAGTGCCAGGCCACAGCACTATAGTGTGCAATCCTTCAAGTGAAGTATGGCATTGCTATTTAGAGCAATGATGGTCTGGGACTAAAATATGTAAGTGCATAGGATTTGTAGCTTCGGATTAGTTGTTGAGTGATTTCGTACAAACAATGACACATTCTTGGTTTGCCATTAAAAAGGTCGAGGACCATGAAACAAAGTTGTTTGAGATCAATGAAGGTGGTGTGCTAGACCAGCCTGATAGCTTACTGTCAGGTTGTTGTATTTAAGAATAGTGCATACCTTTGTAATTTCCCAAAAAAAAAAGATATTGCTTCTGATATTAAATTTTTTGTTCTGTACCTCGAGGATGCCTCCTGCTAACTATGGCTCCTCTGCTGCCTTGAGGTCAGGCCAAGTGCCGCGTCTATGGTTGCAGCAACAAGCACGAGCAACGCAACAGGGACAGTGGGGTGAGCTGTGTCACTGCCTAAATTGGTTTTCAGAAGAGTAAAGGCAGCTGTGCTTCCTAGCAAGGTAATTATTACTTCCTGACAGTGCAAATATGATGGTGCTCCGATTCTTTCTGTCGTATTCAGCAACTAAGGCTATGGATTAGCATCGTTGATTGATTCATATTATGATGCGATTCCTCAAGTATAGCTGTGACCTTGGGGTATGTGAAATATGACGTTGCTTTGCGATAATATCAATTTTGCAGCCAGTGTTCATTTTCATGGCCAATGCCATTTTCTGTTAACTGCTATGCAATTCTGTTTGACTCCTCCAATTTTCTGATGATCTATGAACAAACCCATGTGAGTTCTTGCTTTGCAATACCAGGCGCTGATCCTGGATTGAATTGTTTTAGCCTATTTATTTACCCTTCTATAGTGTGCCAAAACACTACATTTGGCCAATAAAAACTGAACTTTGTTGGATTGATTTTGCCTGCAACTACAACCATACACCAAGGATAATGCAAAATATACTTTCTATGTGACTTGCTCGAATGTGAACATTCTTGGTTTATGGGTTCCACAGGCCTGTAAAATATACTTTGCATATACGAGCGTGCAATCTGACAGGCCGTTTGGCAACCTAATATTTAGATCGGTAAATGCCTCATTTTGTTATGACAACAGAGAATGATTTGGTTTCAATAGAAGGTTACCTCGAATTGTTAATTCCAGGTGCTTTGTTTGGTGACCTTAGGTTCCTTTTGTTATTTCATCCAAGGCCTTCAGTTTCACTGCAGCGGATTCAGTTGAGATGTACCGGCTGTTTAGTTTTGTGTGCCAACTAACGCTGCTCTCTCTTTGTTCAGCTTATGGAAGGCCAAACAAATGCTCCTGCTAATAGAAGGCCCGTATAATACATGGTATGTCAGCCCTAAGAATTAACAGAAATTCTGTGTGTCACAGTAACTTGATTTGGTTGGTCCTAAATCCCCAGCTCCAGGCTCTGAAGCATGAACTTCCTATCATTGTTTACAGTGAAGGATTTAGACCTTAAGGTTAGCAACAATATTCCTTGGTCCGCAATTTTTAGTTATCAAAGTATTAACTTAAATTGATTGCCAGCAGTGACTTCTTAGGGCCTGTAGTTTT
The DNA here is from genome assembly GCA_031170775.1 of Cymbopogon citratus. Lineage (NCBI taxonomy): Eukaryota > Viridiplantae > Streptophyta > Magnoliopsida > Poales > Poaceae > Cymbopogon > Cymbopogon citratus. The sequence continues at coordinate 8,074 of DXKC01005209.1, forward strand.
AAAGCATCATGTGGCATCATACAAGTTTTAATTGAACTGTCATAGCGGTAGTTGCCTTCACATTATTTGGCTGTAGGATCATAGCTAATGTTTTTCACTTAGGATCATAGCTGATGTTTTTCGCGTATAATGTAAAGACAACTACAGCTAAATGCTAATTATCTATCCCCTGGCTTCATAAACAGTATGGAGTAATAATTTTAGTTCACAATCTATTTTCCTAGTGGGTCCAAAGCTTAGACAAAAACCTGTGTTTATTCTTGCCAGCTACCTGTGTTTGTTATCCATGCCATCATGGTCCATAGCTATGCCCTTTATGTAGAAAGAAATTCATTGGATGGATATAATTCTAGAATCATAGGTTGAGTGACCTATACAATTTCTGTTTCTGCATGGCTACTTGCTCAACATTGCTACTTGCTCATTTGGGATTATTATATTGGTCCATTCATGTTTGAACGATGGTTTAAGTATGTTCCTTTTGTTATTATGCTATGCAAGGTTGAGGTTTCAGAGCATATATAAGAGGCATCTGCTTGTGCAAGGTTGAGGTTTCAGAGCATATATGAGGCATCTGCTTATCGGAATTTGTCGAGCCCCTCAGGTGTTGAGAGTAAGATTTTGGTTTATTTGATTCCACAAGATGTGTTTGCGTTTGAACATAATGGCTATCAGTTTTTTTTCCCAGCAGACTATCGCAATCGATGATTTCGCAACAGCTCCTTCAGTACTGCAGCCGAAACCAGAGAGGTATGATGCAGACCTCAAATTACAGAATATAAATACAGATAGATACAGCTAATTCGCTACCACTAGCTAAACCTCCAGATACAATTTTTTTTTTTGATCACAGAGCCAAATCTGGACCCAACAAAGATCCCTCCAAGGATGGATCCAGCAGATCTCCTTGACCTCATGCTACTAGCTAGGTAAATTGCTTAAGACATACAAACTCAAAGCATAGATCTCCATGTCTTATCTATGACATCTTTCTAACTGATTTTACATATATCAAAGCAAGCCACCAAAAAAGTGTTTATTGCGGCGTACAACCTTTTGGACCATGTAATGAACAGCAAAGGAGGACTTCTACCTTCTTAATGTTCCCACCACCTAGCTAATGTATCCAGTCACAAACTATATGCCTGTTTCATGTATAATATCTAGGCAGCTCTGCTTTTATATACTGCTAGCCATTAAAAACACGACAACAATGTTACTTATCTATGGGATCATGCACTCAGCTAACTACATATCATTTATTTATTTTCAACGATGTGCTATGTACCACAATGATCCATCCTGTGTCTAAACTGATTATCAGAACAATAATCCCAATTACATACCAAACATTCTAAAAAATTATTGCCTTTCTCGTGTGTAATTGATATGCTGATGCCCAATGAGATTGCTCCAGCCTGGTGGTCACAAAACAAACTCATATTGATTCATGGGTCGTGACATCAAAATGTTGTTATTCTGGCCAATCCTGATCAGTGTAATATATGTACAGCTATGGTTAAATCTACTGCTATGCTATTTTCCTATTTACCTGAGACTGGTATGCTATTTTCTTGACAGGTACACCAAAGCGTGACTCCGAAGATGAAAAGACGAGCTGGGAAACGAACACTGCAAGCGGCTGCCTCTGAGGACAGCCACACCTGATGCTCCAAGTACTTCAGCCTTGAGCCCCTGCCTGTTTTATAGGTAATTTGCAAGCAGCTTGCCTTTCGTATCGCTTCAGCCGTGCCAACCATGGCGAACCTAACTATAACCTGTGCACCATTAGGACTACAAACATATGAAGAACATATTTTATGTATGTGAATTTTAATTTACCTATGGACCAGATTTTCTGAGCACTGGCTGTACACAGCTCTGACCAAAACTATGTCATCTTCTTAATTCCAAATACTTCTGCTTCATGGCTGTCGAAAATTGCTATTTCTTTCCACTAAACATATGCCATCGTACAGTGTTCTCTCCATGCTATACGCTTGGTTTAAAATAACCGAACCCTTTGATTTTAGATAGCCAAAGCCTTTACATTTATGTTTGGCGCTGCAATAACGATTCCCTGTGG
>DXKC01005213.1:0-19604 GCA_031170775.1 Cymbopogon citratus
TCCGATCCGAGTAGGCGCAAGCGTAGTTAGCTGCTGCGGAGATCACCCACCCGCAAGCTAGTGCCGGGCGATTGGATCCAGAACGGATGATACTGATTCAGCATCGGAGTTTTCGTAGCTCGGGCTATTTCTAGTCTCCTGATGCGTTTTTTTGTGCAGGTGCAGAACAGGCCGTACAAGGAGTGCGCCGGGGAGAAGGTGCCCAACATTACCAGCGAGTGCGTTGGCTTGCGGGAGACCTACTTCAACTGCAAGAGGGGCCAGGTGCTGTCCTGATCATTGCAAAATTACTTGTACTAGTTATTGCTAACTTCCTGTAGATAGGTCATGCTGTGATTTTGAGTCCCAGATGGTATGTCGGGGACTTGAATGTATTGCTGCTTCATTGGAGACTTTGATTCTCCATTTGTTTGGGGGTTCTCCCACATGTGAAGCAGTGCCTAGTGACTGTTGATCGTTGATTCTTGAATTTGCCGTGGTGTTAGGTTTTATGGAGGTGCCAGTAATGGACATTTACACCTGAATAATTAGCAATTACACATTCTTTGGGCATGACATCGATACCCGTGCGTCAGTCTAAATAAGATGGTGTTAATGCTCATGCTGTTATGTTCATGAGAGTTCATTAGTTTGTGGAATGTTCAAGGGAACTATATCTGATCTCGGTCATGTAGTCTATGGCTGATCCGATCCAATACAGAATTGTGTGACGGACTGACGGGTAAGTTAGGTTCCCATCTATGCCCGAGTTGAATGTTAAAATTGTTAATAATAGATTAAAAGTTAATGTTTCATGTCATTTTTATGTAGTGAAAGACCTCTGTTGCAGTTGTTTGGACTAATTGTAAACATGGAAAACATAAAAGTGTATTTCCAGTTAGATTAGGTTGGGCATTGACCCCCCTAGCTTTGCCAGTTTTATTTGTTTCAGTTACTTCACAGTGTTGCTCTTTCTCATAATCTCATTGAATGTTGTTAATTACTTAGTTTTGTGGGTGCTACAACTTAGAGTCTGAGGAACAGGACTGTGTGCAAACGAATGATTTAGAAATTAATTTCAATCTAGCAAAAAGAAATAATGGCTGTATAATGATGTTAAATCTTCGCAATGGTAGTGTGGTGGTTCGTCACCGAGCAGTGGTAACAGCCACCTGGGTTTTAAATGAGCTTGCACAAAACAGATACCCTCACTGCCGCCCAAAAGAAAAGTGGCAGGGAGCTGGCCTGGGGTAACAGTGCAGTCCTACCAGCAACAGCAGATAATGACTATGGTCACTGGCCTGGTTTACGGTGCAGCTGGTGGCTCAGCCAGCCGCCCAGGGTACGGTGTGACTGGCGAGGCCGGGGTTTGGGGGTTTTCTGGGCCAATTTGGTTGGGTTTTCTTCTCACTGCAAAGCTGTGGGGGCAGCTTCCCCCACCTCTTCAGTTTTTTTAATCTTTCCCATATATTGATTCAATGAATTGAAAAAATTAACCTTAGAATGTGGTCAGAATTAGCATTTTTCCCCCCGTCTGCCAAACTTCCAATTTATTGCCCCCATCATTGTTGTTAAAAGAGCATGGAGACATACACCTTTGATTTGTCTCTTGTATTTGTTAAACACACAACAAAAAAAATGTAATTTAATATGCTCATCTTATTTACCCTTTTGGGTAACACTAACCTGAAAAGGATGAATCACCTGGTAATCCTTATATACAAAGTTACAGACCTGTGTGCAACTCTTGTGCACTATGTAATAATGATAAAATTGATAATACTTCTAATATGCAGTTCATTTGTTTCTTCCTATTGAAGTACGATTATCGCCTTCTCTGTAAAGCCTGATGTTTTTAATTGTACAAGTGATATAACCTAGCTTAGGAATATTATTGATTGCACTGGCCCATAGTTATTGCATTTGGTGTCCAAGTTGTTGCAGCATCCATCATATCGGTCCATACATGGCTAACACCTTTCAGTACCATGCCTGAATATACTGTTCATGGTGTCCCTTCTATGCTATCATTGTTCAGATTTGGTCTTTGATACTGTTATTTTGCTTGCGTGAACTGAATTGCAAACGAAGTTTAAGTAAACGTGCAAATAACAATTTTGTTAATCATGCAACAGGTTGACATGCGGGCCCGTATACGTGGGAACAAGGGATACTAGTGATGTGCCTGCAATCTCCACAATCAGTTTTGGTTTCTAGCCAAGCATTGAGGTGTAATGACAACATGATTTAGTTTGCCAGAGTTCTGTTTTTGATAGGTGAGGGGAACTCACAACACAAATATGGCTTCAATTGATGAGGGGAGTGTATTTGCTGTCTACATTCTACTAGTACTTTTGATACTCCCTCTTCTAAATTTTAAGTCGTTTTGGCTTTTGTAGATACATAACTTTACTATAAATCTAGGCATAATATGTATCTAGATGCATAGCAAAAGTTATGTACCTAGAAAAAAGCTAGGACTTACCATTTGGAAGGAAGGTAGTATATATAGGAGGATCTCGGAGCACATGGATAGTTCCAATTGATGAGAAGCACATCTCAGTGTTGGCCTCTAACATGTCTTCTGAAAAAGTTTTTTCCTGTCATAATGTAGTGCGCCTGCATTTCGCTTGCCTTTTATCGAATGAAGGAACTCAGATCAGAGAGTAGTTCCACTTGACGATTTAGAGTGGTGGATCCAGATGCTGTTATCTAACGTTTTGTCTTTCCGGAGAAGCTGTTCCATCATACCCCATATGTTCAGGTGGTGTGACCTGTAATTTGGTGCGTTGTCTTGAACGGAACGAACCTCTGGACCATTTCAGCGAGTTGGTTACATTTTTTTTTATGAAACTAAAATCACATGATAATAAAGATTTCAGATTAGCTATGTAATCGCTGAAATTATGTTTTTGCCGAGAAAAATCACTCCATGTGGTCACTGCGTCTGGTCGCTGCAACAGAACAGCCCAATTATACAGTACTGGCCCCACATAGAAAAGATGTAATTCGGGTTTGAATTTTTAGTTTGGCTAAGTTTATTAAAAGCTATCATTTTTAATTCGGGTTATCATGAAAATATGTTATAATTAATTTAATAATACTTATTTGATAGTATGTTTTTTTGTAGGTCTAATCAAACTTAAATCAATTTGGCTCATTGGAAATCGGGAATTATACAAATCTTATCTACTGTGGGAATAGCAAAGATTAACGAAGGAGCCATGTTTTTTTTTTTGGTGACAACAAAAGGAGCCATGGTTGACCGGATCGGATGGCAGCGATCCCGGTAAAGCGGCTCGATGCTTTTCGCGCCGACGCGAGGCGTCCGGGTGCCGCAAAGTGAAAGAAACCGGGGGACTTCACCGGTGCAACCGGGCTACGCCTCGTTGCTCCTGCACCTGCAGCATCAGTCCTCAGGTGTTGCTCGGCAGCTCGTGCAACTCAAGTACTACTTATACTGCCGTTCTCCGTGGAGCACGGCAGTTACACATGGGCCTTGTTTACATGGCCGATTCGGCGTGGGCTGATTTACTGTGCGGCACTGTAGCACTTTTGTTTTTATTTGGTAAAAATTATCCAAATATTGATTAATTAGGCTTAAAATGTTTGTCTCGCAAAGTACAATAAAACTGTGCAATTAGTTTTTAATTTCATCGATATTTAGTACTCCATACATTTGCCGATATTTTGATGTGATGGGAAATCTTCTTTTTGCATAGTAAATTTAGGGAACTAAACAAGGCCATGACCTGCTTTTTAGAAACGAAGTAACATGAGCATGACCTACTAAAGGGCTAATCACATGAGACTAGAGACTGGAGTATTTTGTTTCCCTAACCTGTGAGCAGAATCTGTGGCGCACTGGCGTATCTTGTTTTGTCTCCTCAAAAACGAATTCCGCGGCTCGTAGAAATAAAACCCCTTCGCGTATACTAGAATACAGTGCTTTAAATGTATTTTGATAAAATAAATAGCAATTCTTATACATAATTCTCAAAATTTCATATCCCATAGAAAATGGTTAAAAGACCTGATCGCGAAAAAAATGGTTAATAACTATATGGTCAAGTTCCACCAAAAAATACAACATTCTCAGGGGGAGGTTCTACTAAAGAAAAAAAGACCTCACTAATTGAGTTCATATTTTGTTTATGGTTCGTCTTGTAAAACAAAAGAAGTTTTCTTGATATCTGGTGGAAGGTTTGATCCTTATTAAAATCCTTTATCATAAAAAATGTTAAATCTCACCAACAAGATTATCACTTTTTTTTAAATGAATATTTATGTCACAATTTAAAACAGTTGGCATCAGATACTGACGGGCTGGCAAAAAAAGGCTAAACAATGTTCCTGACGCGGATGAGGTCTTGGACCTCTTGGTACGTCCTTCCAAAAGCTGAGAGTACGCACACCCACGGCCACGCCCTCCCGGCCGGATATTTTGCAAGGCTTAAATTTGCATTGCAGTCATCCATCACCGTACCCTGCAGGTTCCTGGATCATTACACAAATCAAGCATTGGCATGGCATACCGTACCATAGTTGACTCGTCTTTCTTTTCTTTTTGTTATTATATATATCCCCACGAAAACTCCAAAACAGAGGTTCAAATACACGCATGCACGCTCACGGAGACTTTTAACTTTTAAGAGATAATGACGGTAGATTTTTCATCATATCAATAAAGTCATCACACATTATTTGTCGCTGAAAATAGCTAGCCGAGAATGATAATAATTTATATATATGCGATCCCCAGTAGTGCTGACTGCTGAGTCTAGAGACTCCAACACGGAAGGCTAAGCTCAATTACAAGGAAAGAATGGTTCTAACTTCTAACAATTCAATCTGATCTAGTTAAGTTCATTTCCTCATCCGTCATCTGATCCTATACAACAAAGTTTTTTTTTGTTAAACCATTTCAGGGGTTGTTTGCTGATCTATAAGCCGGTTAATTTTGGCTGTTTTAATAGTGTTTTGTGAGAGAAAACAAGTCGTAGTACTGCTGATAAGCCGCCTGAAAAACTGTAACAAAGTCAGAACTGAAGAAGTCACTAATGTTATTACATCCTAATTAATACCGTAATTATTTGTTTGAGAAGTTTTTATTTTCTTTTGAGTTTTATATGTAGCACATTTAACCAGATGCATGAGATCTTATCATGGCAGTTTTGGACCAGATCATCTGAAATGATGAAGGATCTAGGACCGATTGCATCTGTATTTGTTTTCAATTTGGTCGATCTGGCCTGTACGTTTCGCTTTCTTCCTTCGTCTTCAATCACGATCGATGCGGTACGGTTTAAGCTATCGCCCTCATATATGATGTTATGGGTGTGATGAAAGTCACACACAGCTGCTACCCAGTTACTCCAACTTCAATCAAATCAGAAATAATCCTTGCCCTCATGGCTCTCCACTGAAGTACCCCTCCGTCCTTAAATGTTGGTCGTTTTCGCTTTCCAAGAAAAAAGTTTGACTAATTATATATTAAAAAATATTAAAATTTATGATACATAATTAGTATCATTCGATAGATATTTGAATCTACTTTTTTAATAAATTTATTTAATAACCAAAATATTACACATATTTTCTATAAACGGAGTCAAAGTTGTCAGCACGCAAATCGTGGCGACAAACATTTAGGGACGGAGGGAGTACTGAACTAACCAAGTCGCCGTCATCGAATCCGGTAACTTAATCCATACACCATCATCCTGTGGCTCGATCATCTTGATCGCCTTGTAAATTACTCGATCTACACTAGAATGACGCATGATAACCAGAGAAGGTGTATTGGACACATGATTATTCTAGGGGTACCACGCCCATGGCCCATCTATATATAATCCACCCACAGAGACCCCACTAATCCTTTGCTCTGTACTTGGTTTAGAGTTGAGCTGACAGTGACCCCATCACCAGTTCACCACCGATTCACCATGCATCTTCCTGCTCCGGTCGGCACCGCGTCACCCTCCACTATGGAACATCACCTCACCATCATCACCAAATCGCTGCCCGGCAGCATCGATCGGTCGTTCCTCTTGGTCGAGCCCATACATATGCGTTGCACTTGCACTTCCCTATCCCGCAGAAAAGATGAGCAGAACCTTACCTTACCTTTCCCATCCATGAAAGCTGTACATATGTACCATCCTCTGTCTTCTCTCCGATGAATGATTATTTATTATAAATAAACAAGCAAGAAGAAACAAACCATCAACAATCAATTCAACAACAACATTCCATCTAACCAGCTTTAGATTACTCCAGAAAACACTTGAAACGGCCGTGTCCGTCCAATCTACACAACAATGTCTCGTATGTATTTGAATATATATATCGTCTCTCAGACCGACAGACGAGAACAAATGCATGCGTTCTTACATATAGTTTTATATGACTCCCGTGTAGTTAGAGAAGAATGTTACAACAAAAGCAATGGTGGTTGAGACGAGTGCTTCAGAGAACAGCGGCGGGAGCGGCGCAACTTTTTTCGTCGGCTTTTGAATTTTGATCGAGGTGGTGGGTCATGGACTCATGGGTTTGGGTGGGTGCTGCACGCCTGCACCTGCAAGCACGAACACGGCTACGGGCGCTGGTGCAACGGGGACACGTCAGGCGGGTTCGGTGCCGGCCGGAGGATGATGGCACGGCACCTGAACGATCGAGTCGAGTGCACACACTGCACAGCCCCGGCCAGGTCCGGCGGCGACAGCGACAGGCACTCACCGTCGGCGGGCGTCGTCGTCGCCGCGCCCTCGCGGCTTCGGGGAGAGCACCCAGTGCTGGCCGTGCGGGCGGACGGTGAGCCCCTTGACCTTGGCGAACAGCGTGACGGCACGGCGCACGCCGCGGTCGTCGGCGGACGTGAAGTAGTCGTGGCCGAACATGACGCCGCCGGGGCGGAGCACGGCCCACGCCAGGTTGATGTCCGCCCACGCCGAGTGGAAGTCGTGCCCGGCGTCCACCTCGATCAGGTCCGCGTACACGCCCCACTCGCACAGCGCGGCGAGCGTCGACGCCGTCGAGAAGGGCAGCGGCAGCACGCGCGGCCTACTGACGCCGTCGGCATCGGCGTCGGCGCCCGCGGCCGCGGCCACGACGTTGGACATGAACTGCGGCAGCAGCAGCGCGTCCCCGTGCCGCTGCGGGGGCACGTCGCGGCGGAACCGGTCCCGGAACGCCGGCCACCCGCGGAAGTCGTCGATGCAGAGGATGGTCGGGGAGAGCGAGAGGTTCTTGGACACGGCCGCCATGTGCAGCGCCGACGCGCCCAGGAACGCACCCAGCTCCACGATCACCTCCGGGCGCACCGCCTCGATGAGCTCCGCGAACACGGCGCCCGTCGACCCCCACCCGCGCGGGCGAGCGGCCGCCGGGTGCAGCAGAGCCGCCGTGTGGCTGGGAGGGAAGCCCGCGTAGGGGCTCTCGCCGTCGAAGAGCTTGTCGAGCAGGGTCCGCACCACGGCGTCGCTCGGCACCGGCTCCCCGCACTCCTCCTTAAACCGGAACAGGTCGTGCGGAGGCGACCGCGGGTAGCTCGAGCTCGAGCTCGACACGGCCGCCGCGCCGGTTCCGTTCGACGCCTCCGCTGGGGAGGCGTCGGTGAGGTGTGCGGCGTGCGGCCGTGTGATCGTCGTCTGGGAGGGTCTCGGTGACGGCCGGGTGGACGACGACAGGAGGCCGAGCGAGTAGCCCACGGCAAAGACGATCAGGAAGGAGGCGAGCCGAGCGAGGTGCGGCCGGAGCCTGGTCGGCACGGCGGAAGCGGACGACGCCCCCGCCGGTGCGCGTGGCTTCATGGTCACGGTCTCGCCACAAAGAGTTAGTCTCCTTTGTCTCCGTTTGCGGCTCTTCTGGAGTCTTTAGTGCTGACTGAAAGACATCTTATCTCTCCTTTATTCTTCGGTTTAGTTAGATTTTTATCCAAGGATTGGCTAGGTTTTGGATTCTGCACTATATTTATAGGTAGGGAGAGCTGCAGCTAGCACCGGTTGTTAGCTCGTTTAGTTTGATATTCCCCGCTCTTTGGTTGGAGGGAGTATAAAACAAGCCATCATCATGTAAAAAAGATGACATTTTTGTTCAGATTCCTAGAGAAGAGAAGGGGTACCTTTTTCTTGTTAAGATTGGAAAAAGAAAAAAGAAATTGAGATGTTGGTGAAAGGTGATTGTTCCGGTTGGTGTGTTTTGGGTGGTGAATCTGATGGCAGTTAGGAGCAGGACTTTGGAAGAGAAGCAACAGAGAGGTTTAGGTTTCAGGGAGCACTGGGAATTCTCACGTGTGCAAAGCGAATGAAAAGCGAGTGTCAGATATGCAGGCGAGATCTTGACATGTCAGTGCAGTGCATGTGGTGTCGTCTCTGACTTGTGGAGCATGTTCCTCAACCACGCGACAGGACTACTATGTGATGGTTGAGGCTTTGGGTGCTCTGAGTTCTGTCTGAGTGAATGAAGCTGTAAAAAGTACTGTAAGAAGGAAGCTGCAAATCTGAAACTCAGTAGTGTTCCTTGTGGAACACATGAGGGTCACGGAGCTGTGGTCTCGAGTCTTGTGGACCGTAGTACCTGGCTGCACGCAGCAGCTACCTAACTCTGAACTCTGAAGTTTGGACTTGAAAATCGTTTTTTTTTTCTTTTGACAACAGGACATGAAAATCGTTGGAAACGATCAGCTGTTCAGTCCAGGTCTCGTCGTTGAAACTGATCCGCGGTACGTTTCCGACCAAGTCTCGCCTCACAGCAGGCCACCGTCCACTCCCTTGAACCGGGCACACAAAACACTCGTGGAGCACAGGCAAATAAAACCTTTTTCACGGAGCACAGGCAAATAAAACCTTTAACTTAGATTTTCTCAGCAACGGCAGCCGCGACCGCGACGCCACAACCTTTTTCACGGGCACGTCTTTAAAGCGCGGCCGAGCGGTCAAACCACTCGCTTTCAGTGAAGCCAAGAAGTCGTTTGCAAGATTAAGAAAAAAAAGAAGTCGGTTGCAGGTGCTGACAACGCTAGGTGCAAGATGGCAGGCCCGCGGATTGGATCATATATTGGACGGCATCGGCATGATTGTGGACGATCAATCAGAACCAGTACTCATCACTACTCATCAGTAGTCTAGTCGCTGCTTCGGCTGGTGCGTGCAATCGTAGCTAGGTTGCTGGTTGGTTGCCACGGAGCTGTCAGCAGGTCAAGTGCAAGCACGGCGAGACTGATCGATCGGTTGTCCGTCTGCCCGGCAGCGGATCAATGGCGCCGATCGCTGATTTGCCGGGCTGTGTCGTCGGGTGGTGCCTGGCGCTGGAAGAATCAGATCAGATGCATCATGGATCATGGATGCCGCGCGCTCGATCGGCTCAGTTGTACTGTTCGTGGGCGTGCGTCTATGGAGGGAGGACTGGCTGTCACGATGCCACCGATTACGACATCCCGATTGCAGGAGTTCGCCGGAACGAGCAAAGCAAAGCTCGCCGCCGCCGCCGCCGCCACGGGCTTCTACTTCCTTCCGACCCTGTCTCTAGTCTAAAGATGGTCCCTAACGTGTTGGGCCTTCATGACATGACTTGGGCCACCGAGGTGTCTTGGACCTCCTTTTGGTGGGCTGGATTGGCTCGCCTTCTTCTGCTCCATCATCAGCTCCGGCCGGTTTCTTGGTGCTCACCGTCAGTACGAGGGAGGGATACTGACATCCCTCTCTCCTCGTCCTCGAGAAACACCTTTGCCCCCAAGCTGGTGTATCCGGGAATTGTAGCTTCAGTGCATATTTATCTTCCCATGTAGCCATTGTGCCATTTTAGCCAGCCCAGAATTAAGACCACTTGATTAGTACCTGAGGAATAACAACAGATTCAGGCTTGTGCAAATGACGGTCTAGAATAAGTTCAGGTACCTAGAAGGAGATATTATCAGCTGGAGCTGGTGGAAGTTGAACAGTGACATGACCATAAAGACCGAGTGCTTTCTTTAACCAAGGACATGCATGGACAAAAGCAATGCAGGTATGTCAATCTCAACACACTCATTAACACGTTCGGTTCAGTCGTCCGTTTTTTGAGGATGGTAGGCTGTGCTCAGACGTAAGTCAGTGCTAGCTAAACTTGAAGAGAGTTTGCTATAGAGATAGAGAATTGGTAAAAACTCAATCCCTATCCGAAACAATCGTGGTTTGAAGGGCATGAAGCTTCAAGCTTGTAGATATGATGCATGAACATCTTAGTCCTGTCAATACGGTGAAAGGGTATTTTAATGCAAGAAAATGAGAGTACTTTGAGGATTTGTCCACTATCACCATGATGCAATTGAATCTGGAAGAAGTAGTAGGGAGGCCCTGAACCTTGACTTGTTTGAGAGAGAGGAAACAAACGTGCCTCTTTTTTCTCTGCGTTTCGGCCTGCCTCGTGTTACGGCCTGCAAGGCCCAGCCCTTGGGTGCTTTTTTTTTAGCTGGCCCGGTAATCCTGGGCCATGGCCTATTAAGGCCGGCCCGCCAGCACCTCTTCTTCATTGTTTGTTCCCTGACGAGCAGGCCCATGGTGATCCCCTGTTCTTCATCGTCCTCCGTCCGCAATCAGGCACAACTCGACCGCGTTGGACTCGATCCGGCGGAGAGCTGCCGGCACCGCCGCACGGACGCCAAAGTCACTGCTGTACGCCGCCAGTATCGAACCCTCAGGTTCCCGCACCGAAGCGAGCGCTCCGTGCCCACTCCCTCTGTTTTCGTCCGCGCCGCCGCCCTTGAACCTCCGCCTCGACTTCTTGATCCGCCGCCATCGTTCTTGAGTTCATTCACCGTGAAACGCCGCCGAATTCGCCGTGACCCCCAATGATGCCATAGGGCCGCGCGGAACGTGTCTCCGTGATGTACGGCCGGCCGGCCGGAGGTATATTGATGTCCCGGCAAAGCATGCCCCGCGCGCCGTGTTCTTGACCTCGATCGGTGAAGATCGCCGCCGTTGCTCCGACACCTCGCTCGCGTTTCGCACCATCTGCGCCGCCCTGCACAGCCGCGCGCACACCGTGCCCGCCGTCGCCCGACGCCCATGTCTAACACATCATCTTTCGCAGACATGTTAGTCTTAAGCTTTGTATTACCTTCTCAAATCACCAAAATAGAAATATGATCAAGGACACATGATCCTTATAGATGTGGCATTTTTTTAGGTTGACCTCAAACACTAGAAGATTAACCTTTAGGTGCAAAAAAAAAAAAAAAACATGACTAGTTGCTAGTAGAATATGCATCACAGGCAGGCGGATTTCTTTTTTCAATCTTGCCAAAACTTATGACTGGAAGAGTCTTTTGGGTACCCTGCCTTGGAGATGCCGCCAAGGAGGGATGATTGGCAGCCGATCGATGGAGATAAGTGCGACAAGAACCACGCAGCTTCTGACTAGCGCCACATGGTAGTTGTGCTAGTCGGGAAGCAGAGGACCCAAATCCGATAAACGATGGTGGCATAGGCTCATTGGCGTAGGACGATGCAGAATCGGTGAGCAATGGCTGCGGAAACGGTGGATTGAGATGGAGGTGGTGATGGAGAGTGGTACAGCAACAGTCTAGCCTGCGTAGTGAAGTTTTTTTTTTTTAATAAAACGCATCTGTATTTCAGATAAGGAAAACATACATCCAAGAGTACAAATACAGACAGAGATACGGAGACACCTGTTCTACCCAAACTACACGAAGGTCCCTAAGAAAGAAAAAATTACAGCAAAGACCTTGGAACCTTCATGAACCACCGGTGGTCGACCTCCTCGTCGCCGACCGCCGCCGAAGAAGACGAACACCACCTTGAACTGGAAGAGTCCCATCGCACGCAGGCTTTGAGCGGAGTCGAAGTTGACACCCATCATGGAAGACGGGATGAAGCCGTCGGCGGTAGCCCATCGACCGGGACCGGGTCCCAACTCGTCCAGCTCCCAGATCCAGACTCGCCAACGACGACCTCCGCCGCCGCAGGGAGAATGAGCCGGATCTAGCCAGCCACCATCCGCAGAACCCACAGCCCTCTTCGCATCCAAAAGAAGAAGAGAGGCTAGCAACAACATCACCTGGTGACGACGATGAAGCACCAGCCTTGGTCTCCTGTGCATAGATCGCCGACCTCGCCGCAGCCCGCAGGCGCCGGAGAGGAACACCATCGGGGCGAAGGAGAGGCCGTGAAGCATTATTCCACGGCGCCGTCAACGCCTCCACCTCGCTGACGCCGCCTAGACAACTCCTAGCTCCACCATCAAAAGACGACGAGCAAACCATACACCTAACTACACCGTCGACCGACGGCAAGAACACCCTAACTCCATCGGCAAACGCCGCCGACGAGCACAACCTAACCCTAGCCGGCGACGAAGAAGCCGGCGGCGGGAGAAAAGAGCTCCTAGGCCTAAAACCTAAAGCAAAACAGATCCTCCCGCCAAGGAGCCGGGCACCCCTCTCATCCCCGCCACCGGCAAGGACGACAGAGGAGAGGGGGCCGGCGGATCGACGGAGGAAGAAGTAAGTCGCCCTCGAAATCGCCTTTTACACTGTAGAAGGGGAAAGACGGTTCGAGACTGCACTGAATTGAAACCAAACCGACAGGGGTTTTGCGTAGTGAAGTTAGCAGTAAAGAAGTAGCAGAAGTAGCGGTGTAGGATGCGAGCCAAGTAGCAGAGGACCACATGCGCTTGATAGCTCTTTTTTTTAAAAAAAATGATGTAAGTACAGCCTAGTTAAAACTTAAAAGCCAATCCAATTCTAAGAAGAGCTAGAAAAAATGGATCCCACGGTGAAAAAGTGGGCATCACTCTTCTAGGACAGCTTCAGTATAATAGCAAAAGTGAACCGAGGGCAGCTGAAAGCGAACCATGTATATTGAAGCATACGAACTATGCTGCCGGACCTCAAAGGCGAACTCCAAACACGGTTCATCTAACAAATTTGAATCCGGAGCAATGTGCATGCATGGGACACATATACATGATGTATACTCTCTCTCTCTCATCTGACATCAAAGCCTTCTTCTCTCACCCAATAGAAGAAAATATTCTTCTTTAATTGCTAATAGCCGGCCACCGGAGCTTCGACTTGCACTGCTTCAAAATGTTGAGATTTTGGCATCAGTAGCCGCAACATAGAAAGCGATGCCTAAAGCAAAGAACATGGAGTTTGGGCATCACTCTAGGAGTACACCATGGAAGGCCTTAGCGGAGGTGGCCTTTAAAGGGTCCACCTTAGGTCGTTGCATGGTGGTATACGTAGTTCATGGTAATGGAGAGAGAGGTAGAAAAATATACTTGTCATAACGGTCTAGGTGATGTGCTAAAATAGAGTCGCCACACCAACCTTTTCATGGCAAACTTTTCTATGGAGTGTTGTGTAAACTTTTCATATGAAATTTATGTTGGTGGCTCGATCTATCATGATTTACCTTGCTTTGGTAATTAATACATGTGATACGAGCGTGAGTTTGTCACACCATCTGATCTGGTGTGGCAAAAACTGTTAAAAATAAAAATCAAATCAAATACAATTATTTTTAAAATAAATAGAAAAAAATCTATAAATTGGTCTTGGTTGCCCTATTTGATGCATGTTGTTTTTGCCAAGGGACGTGCAGCATGCACATTGCACACAAACAAGGTGGTTCGACACATTGCACACAAACAAGGTGGTTCGAATGACAATCTTTTAGGGACATAATTTGAATGGTAGAGTGACTTTTCCTTGGGGATGGACAAAGTACGTAGCTAGCTAGTGTTAACTGTTACAACAGCCCACCATATTTGGTACTCAACGTCCTTCGTTTCGACCGTTCACGTTGGCATGATTCGGCTCTTGATGTGCACACAACCTGTAGGGGATGCCTCATCAAGTACATAAGTACTCCAGCGAAGCTACACGGCATATAGTACTATCTTCCTATCCGGCTGTCTTGCAATTTATTTCAGTTGATATACTGTATCCATCCACCTGAGATTTGTCTTTTCCTTTCTAGCTAGGTGGCAAAGGGCGTTTGGACAGTGTTGGTTGCCCGGTTAAGTCCTAGCCGGTCTCCTTAGACCACACCCGAGTGATGTTTGGATGTGCGACTAGAGGTAGATGTTAGCTTACTCCAGCAAATATCCTTGTAATTTAAAATCTGACTTGTCAAAATTTATTAGGGTGTCAAATATGTGTTCTAGACTCTCAATAGTGTAGCCACCAAATTGGCCATAAAAACCAAACACGGTCCAACGAAGGTTCGACAACCTACCCAAGCAACCAAACAAACCCATAAAGACCGTCTAGAATTGTACAAGGACTAATAAATTTGGGCCAGAAAATTAGGTAGGCAACCAACCACTGCATATATGCATATATTTTTTCTTCTTTTAGTCACTGTAGCCCAATGTTATTCGAGCTATATAAAAGCATCACAAAATCCTTAGGCTTTATTTGGATCCATCTAGCTCATAGCTTAGCTAATAGCTAGAATGGATCCATATCTAGCTAATAGGTTAGCTAACTATTAGTTGCCAATCAAGTGACAACTCTCTCTCCATCTTTCAGAGCACATCTAAGGCCAGTCTCAATGATGAGTTTCACCACACACTTTTCAATACATGAAACTTTTACATAAAATAGGTGTCTCTCTCAGTGGAAAGTTTCATACACGATCTCACAATCTATTTTTACCCCTTCGTGGGTCCCACCTGATCCAATCTTCACTCCCATCCCCACATCTTCTTCTCTGATAAAACGCCTTAGTGGGAGTTTCATTCCGTTTCACCATGTGGGAAACAGCGCCGGAGTGGTTTCACCATGGTAAAACGAATTCCTTCTCTCTCCTCTGAGTTTCATGCAAAAAGTACACATATGCTGATGTGGCACCCTAATAAATGTACATGACACTCTCATAAAACCCCCACTGAGACTGGCATAATAGTAGCTTACAGGTAAAAAAAAATGCATGCTTGACACATTTAATAGTAGCTAATTAATAGATTGCAAAAATATGCATATTTGTTCGGTCATCTATCTCTATCTACGTGCCCTGAATAAGAAATAAAAAAGAAATGTATTTTATAACAAGATCCACATTGGCATCTTTGTGGATCGTGAAAGCTGATCGAGCTAGAGCGCCAATATAAATAAAACCTCATGCGGTCCTCATGAAGCCATCATCACCATATTTGCCACCTTCAACCTTCAGCTGTGTTGCGGCTGTACGTACCGTGAGGAGCTAGCCTAGCGAGTAGCGGCGCGCGCGGCGCTGTAAGCTGCCATGGATAGGCTTGTTTCCCCGTCCTCCCCGCAACCCTCCTCGTTCTCCTTTTCCGAGCCGTCGTGCACGATTCTCGAACTACCTTCCTGTGAAGTCCCGGAGCAATGGCTGCTCGACGACGACGATGTCCTCTTGGGCAAGAACGAGAACGATGATATCGGCGCCTGCCTGTGGGAGATGCCGGCGGACGGCGTGCTCTCGCCTGACTCTGAGCTCTCCAAGATGCTCCCGAGCCTCTCTGCGCCGGCTCTTCCGCAACGCCCGGCGAAGCGGCGGGGCAGGAAGCCAGGGCCGCGCCCCGGCGCCGGGGCAGCCGCAAGCCACGTGGAGTCCGAGCGGCAGCGCCGCGAGAAGCTGAACCGCCGGTTCTGCGACCTCCGCGCCGCCGTGCCCACCGTGTCGCGCATGGACAAGGCCTCCCTCCTCGCAGACGCCGCGCGGTACATTGCCGAACTCCGCGCCCGCGTGGCGCAGCTCGAGTCCGAGGCGAGGCACGTCGCCGTGGCACGGTGGGAGCGGAGCGCCGACGGAGACGGCGACGGCGACCAAGCCGCGGCCGTCGACGGTGAGCTGTACGTGCGGGAGGTGGGCCGGGACATGGCCGTGGTGCGCGTGACGAGCGGCGCGCGCCACGCGCCCGCGTTGCTGATGGGTGCGCTCCGGTCGCTGGAGCTGCAGGTACAGCACGCGTGCGTGAGCCGCGTGCACGGCGTGACCACGCAGGATGTTGTCGTCGACGTGCCCCCTGGGGCCACCGCGCTGCAGGACGACGAAGGTCTACGCATGGCGCTGCTCCAGAGGCTGCAGGCCAGCGACTACTAGCATCGTTCAGACTACGAAGTATTGTGGTTTGTACGGTGCACAAGCGTATAACCTCCAGATTTGCTCGTAGATTAATTCTACTAATAATGTTATTGACATTGACATTACTGGGAGACATGGGATCGAGGTATATGCATGCCATGAATAGATCTGAAGCACACAGGACAGGAGCATGGCATGAGGCACCTCTGTACTTTCTCTTCGCTTTAGTAAGATGATCGTGGACCTTATATATTTTTTCCATCATAAAGTCCATCAAAATACTGATGTAGCCGTAAAATGGATGCATGCTCACTATCACGATTCAAAGCATGGCTCTCCTTTGTACTTTTTTCGTTCCAAATTTTAAGTCACTTTGATTTTTTTCATCCATATTTTCCTATGTATGCAAAAATATTATTATTATATCAAAATACAGGGTTATGCTATATTTTTTTTTAATAGAGGAATAAAACATCCAGCCTTGGATGCTTACGGCTCAAACTTACACGCAGGGGGCTTAGCCCAAAACGAAACCCAGATGAGCAGGGTTATGCTATATAACCTTTACTTAAAAGGAGGTAAGATATCAAATCAATCCGATCCATTGAATCTTCACATTTATGAATTACTTAATGCATGTTATGCAGGCGATGGGGGAGGCCAGAGCAGCCCGAGAGGGGGCATGTGGCGGCTGCTAGTGTGCATGTATGGTCGCCTGGATGTTTTAGGCATCTGGTTTATAGGAAATGTGATAAATAAAATCTAGTAACTAGAAAAAGAAAAAGGCTCACTGGTAATCTCTTGGGAGTTGGGACAACATGGAAGCCGGCTGACCTTCCTTATGTATACATGCATATGATGATTATTAAAAGTACTAGTCCATCAACACGTGCGAGAGCACGGTAAGAACTTCATGAATAAATATTTATTTTTTAGTATCATGATGATATAGGTAATCAATAATTTTTATTTCCACATTATGTCACTTAAGATTAGTGATGGAGTTTGGTGTGAGATTTACGATGGGAAGACGTAGACACCTATGGTATATATACTCCCTTCGTTTCAAACCATAAGTCGATTTGATTTTATTGATTCATACATTTTGCTATGCATCTAGACATAATATTATATTCAGACGCATATAACAAAATAGCTGTAAAAAATCAGTGTGAATTATAATTGGGATGGAGGGAGTAATAATATCCTCACATCTCAAGATGTTTAGTTTTTTAGCAACGAAATTTTATGTAGTAGTTGTTATATTGTCAATATAGATATGTCAAGCATTTTAGTTAAAACTAGGTGGATACCCGTGCGTTGCTGCAGGTATTATAGACAATTTTAAAAGAAACTAGACTATTTAAATTTATAGTTATATGAATAAAACAATCTTGTGGATGAAGAGAAACTATCATAATTATATGTGCTAGTTGGCTATAATTACAACTTCTAGCGGATTGTTGATGCGGAAAGCTATAATTACAACTTCTAGTGGATTGTTGAGTGAGTTGTTGATGTGGATAGCTTGCATGTTAAGAGAATTAGCTAATAGGGTTTATTCTTATGTGTGTGTGTGAGAGAGAGAGAGTTGCAGGTTGGCACAATATGTATGTTTACTTTGATCAATTTTATTGTATTAATTCTTATCAAATGAGCAATGAAGAAAAATATTGTGCTTTCATTATTTTATTGATAAGCTATTAAAATAACTGTAAGATAACTTTAGATACAAACCTAAATATTTACCTTTTATTACCTTTCATAATTAGTACAATGTATTAAATAGGCATACAATCCATATAGGTGGCTTTATTAACAGGCATACAATCCATATAGGTGGCTTTATTAACAACACTGTACATCTTGGTTCTCTATTTTTTTAATTGTTAGCATGTACACCAGAAATAATATAATGACATTATAATCATAGTAAACAATAAGAATTATAAAATTTATTTGTTCACTGGCCAAGCAAGATTGCATCCCACACCCCGGTTGCCCTTG
Source organism: Cymbopogon citratus (assembly GCA_031170775.1). Taxonomy (NCBI): domain Eukaryota; kingdom Viridiplantae; phylum Streptophyta; class Magnoliopsida; order Poales; family Poaceae; genus Cymbopogon; species Cymbopogon citratus. Next base: position 18,045 of record DXKC01005213.1, read on the forward strand.
GTTAATAATTTGTGTTTTCATAGTTTCTTTATTGGCTTAATTAATCTTACTTAAAGTTTGCTAATCATAATCATCGTAGCGATGACATTAATTTAACTTTTTATATGGAAGTACTTCAAAAAATTGCATGACAAACACCACGACCATGGTAGACTAGAGAAATAGATTTCTATTTCTAGGTAGTTGATGAAAATTGGTGCTATTGGTTTTTGTTATATATTTTATGTAGCACTTTATTAATTATACACTAACCTTTTGTAGAGAAAAAAAATATACAATAAAACATGACAGATAGGACAATCTAAATATTTTATTTTAAATCTATATTAACTAACTATGAAAATAATGTTTGTAATGTTGTCCAGGTTCCTTTTTCTATAAAGCCAAACGTTTTGTTTTTATTTTAAGTATAATATTATAGGTGGGTTTTTTACAAAACAAAACAAATTCAATGGTTATGAATGGTTAGAGTTTTAATTTAAGGCCCAGCTCTTTATGATTAATGATGTTCTCTATTGTTTTTTTAACGCATGTGTCGTGAGGATTATGCTAACAAACTATGAGAACATGTATTGATACATAGGCCACCTCGACGAGAGAGAGAGAGAGAGGATATGGAGAGAGAGTCCTCACAACCATCATCCTTAGGCATCTGCAATGGCTAGCTTATAAGCTATAGATCTTAGTTTTTTTTAAAAAAATAGTAGAAAAGAGAGAGATAGGTTCATAAACACGTTCCAAGATCATATGATTGTGTTTCGTGGACCTAATCACACTATTAGCCATTGCTAAAAGCTAGCACTATTGAAAAAGGTTGCCTTTTTATAAATTTATTTAGAACCATGCATCAATGATAAGTCACCGATACTCGCTCGCTCATAATACGAGGCAACAAATACAAAAGATCCCTCGAGTGTTATCCACAGGCGCACCATGGATACATCAGTGAGTATCCCTACCATCTCTTGTGACCAACCAGCTTGAACGCCTCCATGATTATCCCTACCATCCCTTGTGTTGTCGCCTTCGTAGTGCTGGTTCTATACACTACGTACACTAGCACGGATGTGAGTTATGAGCTACAGTGCTAGGATCCAGCATGAATATTGAGATATATTATTTTTTTTAAGAAAGAGACTCGAGAGGGTTCTATTGATTATTACTTGTAAATGAGATTAGGGTAACCACGTTTTTTTCAACTAATAAAGGGGAGCCTGCATAAGCCACATCGCTGGGTGTGGCATGTTTTTGTCAATTGTGCTAACTCTATCAATCGTGCACCGCTGGGTGTGACATGTCTTTTTTGTCAGTTATTGTGCCAACTCTATCAATAGCGCACTTTCTCTTTTTTTTATCTAATATAAAAATTACGACAAAACTCTTGTCATATCCTTTTAAAAAAAACATTCTCTTCTCTCTTGGCGGTAAGGAACTTCAAATGGGAGCATCTCCAACAGTATCTAAAAAACGCTTCCTAAATCTTAAGTTTTAGCAAGTTGATAAAAGATTTAGGAAGTCAACAAACATGCCATCTCCAATAGTATCCTAAAATTACTTCCT